>JAPYZA010016710.1:0-10403 GCA_030522685.1 Eupelmus azureus
AATGCGACGGTCTGGAAATTGTTGTGTTGATTCGAATCGCGCGCGCGCGCGGAGATAACAAGGAAAAACTTAGTTGGCTTAAGCGAGATGACACGACGATTGGGATCCAGGTCGCGCTAACAAAGCACACTTGACCAGACTTCGTAACTATCGAGAGTAGCGGATGTGTGTGCGCATGTTTGTGTTTACATGTAGGTATATATCGGTAACAAGGGAGATTGTTAAATTCTTTACTGGGCCGGACGGAAATTGTGATTTATTTTATGGCTTCAGTGGAGCCAGGTTTAGTTAGCGCTTTTTTTAAAAAAGGATGGCTTGGACCATTTTTAGTTTTTTGATAGTGAATCAAATATTTGTTTAAATAATCGTATTAAACGGTGATTATATACTGCAAATAATATTGGGTTTTGTATATAATGCAATGAAGTTTGTTCACGAGCAAAGCTTATTATCTTCAATGCATATATACAGTATTTAAGTAGAAAGGGACTGTGTATAGCCAGACATTCACTTCTTCATGAGCGTGTGCACGTAATAGTAAGCTTCAGTATATCGGATTTCTGAAAAAAATAAAAATTACGAACTGCTGTTTTAATATTACAATTTATGGTTTATAATATAAAGCAGCAGTTATTAAGATGACAATAATTTTAACAAAGGCTCCTTTATTTATTATAAAAGATTTAGCTATTAGATTTTAAACACTATGACATAATCGCAATCTGATGAACTTGTCGTTTTAAACATTTTAAATTAATAGTAGTTTAAATAAACCATCATAACAATGGCTACCTAACCGTAAAACTCCGCAGTTAAACCACCGTAAAAAAAATACTCAAAATTTACGACCAGCCAACATTTTCACAAACAGCTCGAAGAACAAAGCCGCCGGAGTGCTCAACTCCTCGCAGCTCGCCTACCCAGAAGCTCATCAAATTTTTCCCCGTTCCTCCGTCTCTTTCTTCCTGTCTCTACCTCTCTCTCTCTCTCTGGCGAACTAGATATACCCATAACGTAAATTCGCGATTCTCACGCGGGGGGCCGTTCGGGAAATCGCCGGGAAGGAAAAATCCTATTGTCGAGCTCGCGCGGCGTCGGCGGCAAAAAGTCACCTGGAATCGAGCCAACCACTTACATTGCGCATATAGCTCTTTATTATCGCCCCCGCGCGCTCCGTTATAAAAGCGAAGGGCTGAGAGACAGGGGAAGGGGCTAAACTTCTAACCCAATAAAAATTTATAACGGCCGAGCTCTTTTTGAGCCGTAATCTTCGGGAGGGTCGAGGATTTGTTTTTGATTGTTTGCATTTGAGATGTTATTGTGCGGACTCGGTGGCAAAGAACTGATAAATTGGCGCTGATGCACGCATAAAACTGGATAGCGGTATCGAGTTATATGCGTGCAGTTGCACCGTTTTCTTGGAATATTATGAAGTTTTATCATGTTTTTGCACTAGGGAGAATGTTGACTGGGTATGTATATGGTTTGTTGGTGGGGTTTATAAAAATAATCACTTTCTACTAAAAATAAGAAATTAATACAAAAATTAAATTTTTTAATTTAGACCGTCTCATTTTTTAAACTTGCACCCTACTACCATCTAAGCTATTACAGTATTGTTACTTTAAATGAAGTTACTAGTAAATCATTTGTAATTTGCAATTGAATATACTGCTAAGTTACAACCTAATTTTCATCAATCATGTCTAAGGTCTAACAAAATTTACGTCTCCTCTGCAGGTAATATCATCTTTATAATTGAATCCAAAGCAGTTTGGGGATTACACGCCCATACAATATTATCGAAAAGTTTGAGCATTAAAATCCAATTGACAATCATAAGAAAAAGTATGATCATAATTGTGCCGACTTCCGCCGCAAGTAAGATGTACTACAAAAGCATTCTTCATTCGTAAAATATTTCTTAAAATTAAATATGGTAAGTTTTGAATGCTCAATATCGATAAAAAATGATTAAGATGGTAATCTTTTGAAAAATTTAAAAATACATGAAAGCATTTCTTGTTGTGTAAGCTGGATATCGTGATCACCAAGATCTAGGTTCGCTTATTATCTCCCTCAAAAACGTCAGCAACTGTTGATAAATGGGGTGAGGGTCGAGAAAATACTTTGAAAAACGTTCTGCAAAAGCAATCAACAGCAGTTTTTACTCTAGATGAAAATTATATTTTATACTTTTGAATACATTTGTGTATCTTATTTGTAGTATTGCGTATTGACTTATAATTAATTTTAATGGACTTATAAAGTATAGAAAACCGTTAAGAATAGTAAATTTACGCTTGGAAAATGTTGTTTTTTATTTAGCATTTATTAATAACCATAATATGTTGCAATTAATTTAATAAATGCATTTTATTGATTTTTGTAAATAAGGAAAAATTTACTTTTACTAATTAGGTATTGACAGGATAAGTAGTATATACTTACACTTCAAGTACATTTTATAGAAATAAATTGTTATGTATTATACAATATGTAAACTTTGGAACTTATAATACACCGCGTGTGGCTGCTCAATGAACCCTGGGCTCGTATAGAGTATTAATAAAGCCAGTTAACTAACATAAACTATAAAGACTAACATAACTTATATAATTATATGATTCTTTACCATCAAACATCACAACGGCCTTGATCATCATACCCTAGTTAGTATTCCTAATCAGACTCTTGTTTAAGAGGACACAGTACCCAACACGTTCCTTGTTTTATTGGAATTAGCATTATTGATAATAACTAATTGTTGATAAACATTTTTAAAGTTTCATGACTAGAGACACAAAAACAATGTTTCTATTTATTGATTAAATCAAGATTGAAGTCGCATTTAGTTAAAAAATTAAGTCAAAAAACGAGAAATACGGAATCAATAATTTATCTCTAGATATATCTAAGGAGAAATTCTTTATTTCGTATTTCTCGTTTTTTGACTTCATTTTTTAACTAAATGACTTCAATCTTGATTTAATCAATAGATAGAAACATTCGCTTTGTGTATTTAGTCTTGAAACTTTAAAAATGTTTATCAACAATTAACTATTATTAATAATGCTAATGCCAAAGTGTTATGTACTACTGTTTCTTCTTAAGTACCAATTTCAGTTTTCACTGGGTATATCAATAACAAAAGAGTATGTCAAATGGAAGAGCTAGCTTCTGATATAGAGCGAAAGATTCTGGGTTCAAATCTTCTCTTCATTCCTTTTTCTTTTCTTTTTTTTATTTGATTTATTTTATTTTTCAAGAGAATAAAAAAAGATAAATCTGGCAAAGGTCAGACTACTATCAGACTTTTCCGAAACTTTTTCAAAATTTTCAATCCCCAGATTTCTATATCAAATCCATACCAGTTGTATTTTTAACAATATCACTGATTGTATCGGCAAATATAAATATTTAGTTAAATTTGCTATATTAATATAGATTCACATTTGGATCTTGTACAAAGTATAAATATTAGAGTATTTACATTTACTTTTTGTTATAAATAAAATAATACGAAACGAAAAGGAGAGAAGCGTTAAAGTTTTAATTCCTGGCATGAAATTGCAAAAACATAAGAATTATAGGATTTATGTAACAGTTGAAAAATGCAACGCGCTCATTTTTTATGATAATGGCACGATAATATTTTTAGTTCACGACTTAATCTCCTAAATATTTTTTTAACCGGTTCAGGCAGGTATACGTGATACTTTGAATATTTCATAAATACTCGTTAAACTTTGGTTCTTCACTTTGAAGCTTTTTTCTTTTTTCTTTTTTTTTTACATAAAATGTATATTTTAGATATTTCTAACAATATCCCTGCCCTCTTTGAGAACTAGAGTATCATAGATATTCGATGAAAATTGTATAGACCGGATTTTTAACAGGAATACAAAAAAAATATGTTTCACCAGAAAAAAGCTCTCTGCGTAAATCAATGTAACCCAGAAAAAAAAAATTTTATTTATATTTTTCTGGATCAGATAGATTAATACATATATTGATAAAATCAACAATCAACATTATGCTCAGTTACAACACATCTAATAAATATTACTTTAATTTATTTATACTTTCATCAAAAATCCAATTGAAATCACCTCTCCCAGCATTAATTTAAATCAGGTAATATTTTTTGCCCCTCAACGCCGATATTTTTAATCACAGCGAGTCCTTAATTAAAAATAAAATATTCCCAAACCAAACTTTGCAACAAATAAAAACAAATAATACTCCCGCAGCGCTCTCCCTCGCATTCCGCAAACGCAATGCGCAATATCAGCAAAAAAAAAAAAAATTAGCCAGTGACGCTTATACCACGTGATTTGCGCTACGTCGCTCAAGCCGCTCGAGCTTTCCCTATAATTGACAGCAGCTCGACAGCGAGCTTTTTCAAACGTCACGCGCTTGAGCGTCGGTCCACGCGTACGATTCGCCCCCATCCCTCCCGCGAATTATTACATAATGAAAGAGCCGATTAGCCACGCGGATGACTATGACGAAAATATTGTCTGCGAATGACAATCCCAGGCAAGCTTTCTCATTTTTCGCCACTGATCGATAGGGACAATTATTATGCCAGAGCCGCTGCCCATTGTTTCAGGAGGCTCGTGCGGTAATTACGCCGCGCGAGCCTCGTCCAGAGACACGCGCGGAGAAAGTGCTGAGGTGGCCGGCGCTCTTTACTCATCGTGAACGGGGTTAATCGATAAGGAAGTTCGAAAAATTCCAGGCGAGAGTTCATCGGGCCCACGGGGTGATCTTTATGGTTCGGGCAAGTTCCAAAGTCGCTGCGCGGAATCAATGCTCTGTAAAATTAAATACACGTTTTTTTCGGGGCGAAATTTTTATCGGGCGTGTACAAAATTTTATTGGGCATTGGTTAGCGGAGTTTTGGTTATAAAAATTTTAATGGTTTTTTATAATACAAATTATAATTAAATTCTTTTTTTTTAAATATTTTTATAGGGTGATTTTTTAAAGTAAGAGTTCGCGTTTCTTGATTAATTAATTATCCTAGAAAAAAAACTAACTGTTTAACTTCATTAACGAATTAATTATCGATGTTTTAAAATTACCAGGTTTTTTAAAAATCTACAGAGCAGTTTCTTTATGCACGTTTGTAAAAACTGTTGTTTCCACTGTATAATGCCAAGATTCTAAAGTCACAGCACATGCACAGTGGCCAGATTAACCGCGCGCGACCACCGCCGTACTTGTTATGCTGTTAGCAAATAATTTGTTATCTTATAGTTTGTAATTAAATTCACCAACTTCATTAAATACCTCTCCTTCGAACTTTTAATTAATTAGAGCTACACAGAGATTTGCTTAAATACGTTTATTTGTTGAAAAAAAATGTAAAGTCCTGTTAACGGTGGCAATCGTAGATAAACGAATGCAAATACAGTCGATAATGTAACTAAAACTTCTATAACGTTATTGGTTATATACTATACATGAACTGATGTGTATTCTTGATTTATTTACATTTAAACGAAAAGTTTTTCTAGTAGAAAAATAATATGAATTCAGGATTTTTTATTTGTGTATCTACAATTTTGATCGTCCTTACTATAAATAAGAAGGAAAAACAGTTTTCCAAAAAATAAGTAATGAACAAAAGTGGCAAAAAAATGTTTTTTTATTTTCACCTTCACAATCATAGCCACTTTATTGCCCTGAAACAGATATATAAAATGATATATTATTAATAATATACCACTTTAATAATGATACTTTTTTTCATTTCTAAAAGGAAAATGATGGCCATTTCGAAAAAACGGGAATCTCATTCAAAAATAAATATCATATACAAATTTATTAAATATATATAAAGTCAAATAAGGGACTTCAGTTAAGACGGAAATAAAGTACTATGTACACCTCAGGAGTTAACTGGATTATTTCCTTAGATGATTACTGTTCTCGCTTCAATCGGACAGCAAACCCACCCGCGGGAATTATCTGTAACTTTACTCCCTTGGTGTATAAGTAATATACCGTCAGCATTTTGTTAACGATTTGAATATTAAATCTAAATATTCATATTTAAAGGCAAATATTTAATTTTTACAAAATTTTCATAAGCATTTTATTTATATAATTTATTTTACATTTATGTTATATTTTTTAAATTCATTATATTCGTCCTGAATATATAAAAAAATATCATAAAAACCTACGAAATATAATATTGTTATGTTTATAAAAATTCCCTCAGGTTACATGAACATACGTTCTACAGTTCATACAAATTACTAAAAGTCGTGCAGGAAACTCTTTCAGGAATCCTTGCAAATATTCTATTGTATGCCATTACTTACATGTTTTGAAACAATTACTTAAAATTTTACAAAAAGATAGAGGGTATCATTAAGGAATGCAACTGTACATAGGATTTGTATAAATAATAAAATATACTTTTTAATCGATAAAAAATACCTTAATTCGGCGATCCAAAAATTCATATTTATGAAAGACTTCAGATTATTCCAAAAACAAAACTAAGTAATACTGAAAATTAAACAAAAACATATATAATAATTATATACTTTATTTTTTAGGCTCCAGTAGCCATTGTAATAACAAAAACATCAAAATAGATACAGAGTGGTACGTAAAAGAGTTCATACACATATACACGTGCCTTCTCAAACGTACAGACTCACACATGCTTGCAGATAGTTTCTAATAATAGTATATTTCGACCCTAAATATTTCAAAACATGTCCATTTTTTTCAAACATCTTTCTTCAAATCTTTCTTTTTAATCCAATAAAGCTTCTTCAATAAGGAAGTAAAGATTAATAAATCTTTCATGAACTAGAAAATCTAAAAGTTAATAAAAAATATTAAAATAAATTTTCATATACTTACAGTAGAATTTGCCGCAGTATACTTACTTAATATAGTATAAATGATTATTGTTACTATTGTTGCATGCAAAAGCTACATCTTATCTCTGCAACTTGCTGCCTTACCAACCGTCGTAATGTTATCAACAGTAGCAACAACAACCGACTGTTCTGTACTCATGAATTATATAACCAGCAATGATCTAAACAGTTTACCAAAAGAAATTTGATGTTATAGACTTAAAGCGTTAAGCATAAAGTGGTGGCATAGCTAAAGTTATTGAGCTTTGGATATAATAGCCGAAAACACGCTGACAAGTACTAAAACTAAAGCTCCCTTCAATCATAGAAGTTGATATTTACGACTATATATTGACAAGCCCTTTTATTCATAAACCCTTCCTAAACGTAATCTATTGTATTATACATTTTTTAACCAAAGTCCAAACAATATATATAGCGTATAAAATAACACGTGAATGATTAGTCAAGTAAGTAACGAAATTGTAATTGGTATCCAATTTTACGCTATTATAGTAGATTTTGTTAAAGTATTAAATAAACTTTGAAACTTACTGACTTCAGAAATAAAATAACGATGAATCTAGTGGTCTTGCTATCAATTTTATTTTTTTTTTTTTTTTTTGTCTTGTGCTATCAATTTTATTTAACAAAATATTTAAAATAACGTTCCGACTACCTCAGTATCAAGTACCGTGACCCTCTTTAAATGCAAATACAATATAAACAATGATTAATAATTAATATACATTAATAAACACAAAGGCATATGAGCTGATTTACTGTTAAATAATCATAAAAGTTATCACTCATTGTAAAAATAAATAAAGAATAATGTAAGTTTAAATAATTTTATTTGGAAGAAAAAATCTACAAATAATTCTACGTAAATTTTGCTTATTAAATTACTATAAATTTTACAAAAACAGACTCTGCATTAATTCAACATTACACTGAACAAAATTTCTTTATTAATCTTTCAAATATCCCCATTCAGAATGGTATGTAAAAAATGATATTATTTCTGTCGAAGTACTTAAATTATAATGAGCTGTATAATATTTTCCTTCTTCTTCTAAATTTGGAATTAGAACATCATATCTCAATTGTCCTTTATCTTCTTTCGAATAAACTCCCTATTAATAGGAACACATATACATATATTATAAACCATTTTCATAAAATAATGTACAAAAAAAAAAAAATTATTTGTCCTAACCTTTCTAAAACATTTTCCACCAAGTAACGATTTATCGACTACAAAGTCTTTCGGTAATAATTCACGATACTTGTTTTCCTTACAAATAGGAATCTCATTTTCCAGAAGTAACCGCTCATTTTCCCACGCTTCATCAGTAACATATACCTTGGAGTGTAACTGAAATTTCAAAATTATTATCAAAATGATTATCAATATTTCAGATAATTTTTATGAAAAAGAAAATTACGTACAATAATATCCTCCGGAATATCTTCTATAATTTCCAAACGAAGTAGTCTTAAATCATTGTAAGTTTCATTATGTTTTACAATATCAAAGTCAAAAACTCCAATATATTTTGGATTACTCCAAATTCCTTCAGTCCACATTACTTTAACCTATTAAATTATGTTTAATTACAATTTAAAAATTCGAATTTTTTTACAAGAAATATAACAAAGGAAGAAGAAATTTATAGTTGGTAATGTTTTGAAGGGTGATTAAGATTCAATTGAAACCGAACCATTTTGTAATTAAATATTCTTCAATAACATGTATTCTAAAATGATTCGGTTTTTATTGAATAGATTATTTTTTAGTTTAGAATAATTATTTTAATAAATAGATATTTTAAAATTAATACATTACTTATTTATTACTCGAATAACCCTTTTTGTAAATATTTATTGCAACATATAAAATTAAATATTACGATTTGCGAACACTATTATAAAAAATATAATTCATTATAAAATATAATAAAAATAGTAGTTTGGAATAATGTCAAGAGCGTAAAATTGATTTTTATGCTTAAATATAAGGTATTTTAATTTTAATATTTTTTGTAATTTCTAATAAATAAATAATAAATATAAGAAAACTATTATTATTAATGAATTATTAGAAAAACCAGAATTATTGTGATTGATAATTGATGACAAAATGATATATGTTAATAAATTTTATTTATGGTCATTCCAAGTTTACCATGGCTTCTAATATTAATTATAAATTATGTTAAATATTTAGATTATCAACATACCTGTGGTAGTTTCTTCTCACAATCATGATTTTGTATCCAAAATGAAAAAATCATCAAAATAACGCACAAAGATCGTCTCATTTTATAATGAAATTCCGCTAAATAAAGAATTTAACAATAGACTTCTTTTGATATTTGAAATTCTGATCTTAATTAACAAATAAATATGTATAACGGTTTTACGTACGTGGTTTTCGTAGTTCTATTTACTCGAGATCGTACAAAATAAATACAAAGGCGCGGGTAAAGAAACAAAGCTCGGAGTCAGATGGCTGTACCCCTTTTATAATCTTTATCCTCAGTTCCCTCTCTTTCGCAATTTGTCAGAATAGTGAGAGTCGGTGCGAATTTGCATTTGATAACTAAAAACTGCTACAAATTCATAAACAGTTTGCTTTCTTATATTCAGAAAATCAAGTATCAAGACTATTTCACTCTAAATACACTGAAAAAAATTAATTTTGATTGGAATACTTTATTAAATCAATCAAACTTCATTTGATTAAACAAAACATTAAATTAATTAATTTTAATTTGATCAATCAAATTTTCATTAATACTATTAAATACATTTTTTTCTTATCATGTTAGTATCACACCTTCAGGTCGCAGATCTTAATGAAAGTTTGGGATATGTCTTTAGGTATCAAAAGATGTGCAAAATCACAGTCGTATGGTCTAACGCTTCGGAAAACTAAAGGTATAAACGTTTCTAGCCTTATTTTAAAGAAAATGTGAAAAAGAGTTCGTCCTTGAAATGTGTCTAATTTAGTCTAGATATGTCCTGAATAAATTTTTTTAAATAAATTACCAATAACCAAATCAAAGTAGAAATAATAAGCTTCAATTTTTCGTTTTCAGAATTAAAAATGAATAATTAGCGCGACATTTGAAAATCGCTAATATACACCAAAAAACAATTGCAGCTAACTAATCAGCCAATCACAAAAGGTTTTAAACTGCTAACAATGAAAATCGTCCCAATCTTTTATAAAGGGGATGCTATGGCCACGCTAATTTTTTACTTTTCTAAATGTGTAATATACTATCATTCTAGAAAATTTTAAATTACTTGATTCGTGAAAAATGATGTATGAATATTTTTGATTAGAAATGTTAGTATTTTTGAAAGTTCACACTCTAAGCTCAAAAGTGCGAAATCTGGAAATAGAAAGTTTAAAACCTACATTTTAATCTTTATAAAAGTTCAAAATGTAAGTTTTAATCCATAAAGTAATTTTTATTTACTAAATTTAATATCATGAAAATA
>JAPYZA010016735.1:0-11201 GCA_030522685.1 Eupelmus azureus
ACACACACACACACACACAATCGGTGCAAGAGCGCGCGAGGATGAAAGGAGCTCGCGCACTTTGCCTTTCGCGCTCGTAATTATGCGAGCCGCTGAAAAATGAAACGACGCGATACATCAAAAGACACACATACAGCCGCACAGAGAGTGAAGCGCGCTTTTTTAATGATTCTATTTCTAATTGGATCCCTTTCTCTCCCTTTCCGCCTTTGAGCCGTTATCGCGATAATGGCCCCGAGATATTAATCACGCCTTTTAATCCTCGCGGCGCGCCCGGTTAAAATAAGCGCGAGCGCGCATCTCATTACGCCTAATTAGCTCCGCGCTGCAACTTCTTATTGCGCTTTACCGTGTGTGTGTGCGCTCGCGCTTTGTTATACGCTATCCTTTTTTTTCCTCTCGTGCTCGATGCTTTACGAGCGGAGGTGATTCAGAGCCGCGCGGGAATCAAAAAGTTTGCCGGCGAGCATGCCCGCTAATTCGGACGTTATGAAGAAGGGTGGCAGAGCTCCGAGGAAAGTTTTTCGCTCGTAATTAGCGGGCTTACGGCGAGGGAACGCGCTCGAGGTAGTTAAGGTGAGGATGATTTAGACGGATGAGGAGCTGGGATTTTGCATGTGTGTGTGCGGGGGGTTCGATGGTGATTTGGCTAAATGACGAGAGCAAATTGTGACGATGGTGTTAATAGGTGAATGACGTTTGAATAAATATTTGTGATGAGTGAGGTGGATTTATTGGGGAGCTTGGGAGGTTGTTGACTCGGCGATGGAAGGTTTTGCCGTGACTGACGGATTCTTTGGTTTTGTATGTATAGTTGTGGACTTTGTTTTCACAAAGTGAAAATTTGCAGAGTCGGGAAGTTTTTCTCTGTTGTTTGTTCATTAGCGATTTTTGCGATTTCTGGTTTGACCTATATTCTACCTAAAACTTCTTAGAAAGTTATTTCGTGCTCAGCAAGTTTTTAATTCTTTAATTCAATGAGATTACACATTATTCTTAATCATCTAAAAATTTCAAATCATTTTTAAATTCAAACTGCAAATCAAGACTGCCGCAATCTGCGTGCAGTCCTTTTCACCCTACGATCACCTAGAAAAAAAAACCTAAAACAAAACCTCAGGGCGAGCAATCAAAAATAATAAATCCATCCGGCCAGCCCAGCCCTCAATCGCATAAATCACTAATCACCGGTAGCAGTTCTCGAAACAATCCAAAAAACAACATTCCGCCAGCCCACACAAAGCCGGCTGCGCTCGCGCCACGGACAGATTGTTAATCCCCACCTCTCGCCATAAAGAGAAATCAGTGACAAGTGCAGAAGGCTCGGGCGCGAAATCAGCGGTTTTTCGAAGTGCAGTCGACGATAATCAACGCTGATTGCACCTCTCTCTCTCTCTCTCTTGATAAATCGCCGGCGTAAATTAGCGGCTTATTGCCGTGACGATACGCAAGCGGCTTTTTGCACGGATCGTAAATCGCGCGAGCGCGCTCGTTACGAAATTGAAGTGAATTACGCGCCGGACTGTCTCTCTCTCTTTTTCTCTCTCTCATTCGGAGCGAGTATCGAGGTGCAGGCGAGTCGGATTTGCCTGCTGCGGTGCGAGAGTCGGGGTCTTGAAATAGAAGGATGCGGAGAGTGCCGGGTGACGATGGTTTTCAGCCGAGTGTTGATGGTTTGTTCGGGCTGGATTTGTTGCTTTTGTTTTTGGAGAAGGAGCTGGATGCTTTTTCTTTTGGGATTTTACGGTTTTGTGGTTGGGGGAATGAGGAGTTGCGAAATAATTCATGTTGGATACTGTTTTTGAATGTTTGTTGGTTTTTTTTTTGGATATTAAAAATATTTGAAAAAAAGCATAGCATACATTGAGTAAAATTATATATAATATTTATTACCAGAATTATGAATAAGAAAAATTCCGGAAAATCTATTATTATTTTAGTTTCGTTAAAATAGTGCTCGCGAGTTGACATATTAATAATAAATAATAAATCTGTTCTTCTTAAATAAATAACAAAATTTTGTTAAAACAAAATTAGTATACTCTATTTTTATTTACAACTTTTATTTAAACATTAAACTTATTTTTGCATTTTATAATCCCTATCTTATAACAACGAATTAGAATTCAGGATTTGAGCTATAATAAATTCTAGTTCAACTAGAATTTTGTCTCAATGCAGTAATCTTTTTAATAGTGTAATTTTCAATTTAATTAAAAAAATTTTTTCTGATTTAATAGCGAAAGACTAATTCGATCAACATGTATATAGTAACTTAACGCTTATATCCTACCATATTCATTATTTAATTTTATTTTCAACCATACAAAAAATTAAGTAGAGCATTAAATCAAGCAATCTAAAATTTGTAATCAGCAGCTCGCTCCATTCTTTTTTCTCTCGCCACATAAATAGCCAATTTGATATAGAAAACCATAATATCCCTCTTTTGGTTCTTTTAACATTTTTGCAGCGCGCGTTCACTACCTCGCAGCGCGATTCGAACGAGCGTGCGATCATCCATCGAATAAACTGCCTCATTTGTGCGCGCGTTCGCGCCTTGAATACTCGCGCGTCATTCGCTCCTCGTTGCCGCGTCTATTATAGAAACAATTTTCCATCGATTCCGCCGTTAGAGGAAAAAATTGAGGCAATCATGCGGCAGCAAAAATGCTCTCATGGTTTGATTTAATGAAGTGGCAGATATTTTCTAAAGCTCGCCGTTAAAGTAGCAGGAGAATCTAATAATAAAAAGCAGTTATAACGAGTCTACTTGTTCTACTTGACTTGCGTTCATTTTCTTATAACTTCTGAACAATTTATTTGATTATAATAAATACTTGACGAAAATAACAAGTAACGGAAACTCAAATCTCCGAACGTCTCGCGCAGAGAAGTGAAAAATTCCCAGCGACAAGTCTAATCACACGGCCGCTCGGCCAGGCCGGCCGATCTGTCAAATCCGGGCGACAGGTTCGATTAATCGCGAGACAAATCGATGTATCGATTACCCCCCCCCCCTACTCCTCCCCACATATACCCTTTCCACACGCGCGCGCACACATACAGAGGCGCTAACAACTCGACCGCAGAGCGTCGGGTCATTTCTCGTTAGAGGGGAAAATTCTTAGGTTTAATTAAAATTTTCCCGAACGGAAGTAAAAAGTAATTATAAGATTTTTATTACCCGGCCTGCGCGGCGCGCTTTTATCCGCAGAGAGCGGCGTGGGCGACTCTCCGCGTCTCCAAGATGAGAAAGAAAGCGAAGGAGAGAGAAAGAGAGAGAGAGAGAGAAAAAAGGCGCGCTTGCTTGCTTGCCCGCGGCGAAAGGCGAGATTAAACGATAAATTGTTTTTGCTAATTTTGCAATTACCGACGCCCGCTTCCTTCCCCCTCCTCCTCCTATACTCCTTTTTCTTATATTCAGTTCCGCTCGACTCGAGGGTCCGCGCCATTATGCGAGCCGTGTAAGTGCCGCGAAAATAAGCGGCGGATATTGCCCCGTCACCTTATTCTCGCGAGCTTTTCTAATTGCGCGTCGGCTTTTTTATGTTTTCGCCTATTGTCGAGACTGGAGGTGTAAGCGATTTTGAGGTTATGTTGGGAGATATAGAGGGCGTGGTGGATGGTTTTGATGATTTTTGTAGAGGGAGTGGGTGTTTAATGGGGATAATAATAGTTTCATATTTGTATAATTCACTGATTTTTTTGTTTATATTTATTTTATTGATGGTTGCATAGGTCCTAACTCGAGATCTTATATGCTACAATTATATGTGGTTTGCTTTATATAGGATTTTATTTTATTTTCATTTTTTTTATTGCTACAAGTCCATTGTACAAATTTTATTACATTAAGGCCATCTGACAAGAAAGCTAGAATTAAGATATCTTAAACCAGTTTAAAAGTCCATAATTATCACTGTATCTACCTTGCCGACAGCTTCATGAGCGACTGTATCGGCGGTGTCCTTGAGCGGTCACTTATCCAAGTCTCAGTAGCACTCGACGCTATTTGATCTTTTGAACAGCAACCTTAAAGTTTCCTACTCTCCAAGGTGTTGACTGCTGATTTTGTTAATCAAAATTTAGCATATAGAGCACAATTCAGAGAGAAAATGATTACTAAAATTTAATCCGTAATTTACTTATGGTGGGGCAGAGTATAAGTAAGTTGCGATTCTGTCTAGCCGTTAATAGAAGGCTTAATAATTTTTAGTAAATAATTTTTTCCACTTATTGATACATCATGGCTGTACTGACTAAACCTAATCCAATTATATGCATTGCCCAACAACAAAAGACATCTAAAAATAAAATCCACAGCTTCTGAAAATTGCATCCATAACATTCACACATCGCATTAGCCCAATTTCACCGATAACCCACTCTATAATCCAACAAGCCCGCAATACCCACGACCGCTTAACTATCAAACGTCAAGCCCTCAAAAGCACGTAAAAAGCTCACCACAGTCGCTAAAAAGCCCAGCTGCGCGGAGCATCCACTGGCAATCAAAATTCGCGCTCTTTATATTCAATTAAATGCAAATTTCCCGAGGCGAAATGAGAAAATTCATATTCCTTTGTAAAATGGACAGGCTCCAGCGTCCTGTACACGGGCGTTTAAGAAAATAAAAGTCATCGGGCCGAGGTCGCGTTTATAATACGCGGGTGCTTACGTGCGGGGGTGGCGGCTGGGGGAGGGTCTAGGGTTAATTAAAAAAAATATTTGTCGACAGACTCGACGTTGCACACTTGGCGTTAATTATTCGACGCGCAGGGAAGTCCCGTGTGTCAGTGCGCGTGCGTTTGTGTGAGCATGCGAGTATCATATATGCAGTGTGTTGGAGATAAGCGTAACTAGCTACTATCGCGTCGAGCTTCTGCTTGGCGTTTCTTTCTAGTCTATATCTCGCTCTTTCCCACGCTGTTCTGAGGCACTGTTTGTGATGATTTTTTCCGGTGTTTTTGTTATTGATTATGTTAAAGTTAAAGAAGTGACAAATGCGTCGTTGGTGATTTTAATGTATATATTAAAGAATAAAGAATTCATTTCAGTGATTTAATTCTCAACCGGAAAATTATGTATTACAAACTTGAACTTTTGTTTGTGCCATAATCCTTAAAGGCACACAAAGTCATGTACCGGTAAACGTTCTCTATTAAGTTGAGAAGCATATTAATTTGTTAAAAGAAAATTTTCACATTATACATCCTCTCAAAGTATATAAACATCACAAAGTACAAAATAAGCAAGGTATTGTGCTATCACATCACGCGTGCGCTCCTCCTCAGTGGCGGTAAATTTCACGTGGAGGACAACGACGACGTCGACGAGGCGACTCAATTAAAGCGGAGTATACAGCCGGCGTCTAGCCATTCTAATTATCGGACGCCAGCCACTCGCCAGGCGCTCAGAAAAATGCCGGGAGCTTGAGAAAATTACGCGACGCCACTTTCCGCTGCCACGTGTATATACATGTGCATGTGCGAGTCCGTATATAAACTCTTACCCAAGCTACTTTTGAATTTATCACGTGGATTTCTTATTAGAACTCTGGAACAAATTTCGCCTGTTCGAAATTTAGTGTAATTAACTTCTGAAGATTGAATGCAAACATTGTCTAGCGCACAAGCGAGTTCCAATTTTAATTTCCATCCGTGTATGCGCATCCTTCGGCCAATACGCGCGTAATTATGGGCATTTAAGCGGTCCGAGAGCGCGTTTATTAAATTCAGAGCTTAAATGAGGCGCGGGATTTCGCAAATATTGAAACGCTATTTCGATAATGACTTCGCGGCGAGCGCAGCGCGCCCGTATTTTCTCTCTCTTGCTCGCTCGCTCGGCGAAACGTGATCCACGTTAGTCAGGCGTATAATGAAACTGCGAATTAAAGATAGCGATGCCCGAGCGCGCCTTCAATTTCCTTCTTCATTACCCTCCTTTTAGTTTTTTGCGCATCAGCGCATGTGTGTGTGTGTGTGTGTATGTGTTCAAAGGGTTTGTGTTAATTTTATTTTCGCGCGTAGCCTGCTTTATTTCGTGCCTTTTAACGACTTTTTGCTTATCTAGAGATTGTTTGCAAGTTTTGTTTGGCTTTTCAAAGTTATTAGCTTTTTGCATTTAGCAGATGTAGCTCCAATGGAAGGATATCGCTCTAACGCAAATAACGCGTTTAATTGTCAGATCAAAATCGCTTGTTTATAATAATTGTTGCTATAAGTTTAAAGCGAGCCAAGTGAACTTAAAATAGCACGATATCAGCTCGAATTAGGTAAACAAACTATAATCACAAGCACGATAAAAAACATTTAATTAGCAACCGCAATAGAGCTCCATAAAACAAGATTCTCTCATATTCGGCCATCGGATAATTAATTTTCCCGCTAGCGTCCTATCGCGAGCCGAGCTCCAAACTACCTCTCTCTATTTTTCCTATATTCATCAGAGAGCCGCTGATAAGATTTATGGTAATTGAAGGCGTCTCCAAGGACAATGCACCGCAGCCTCGCGCGACGACGGTCAATTCCACTTTAATCCGTCGCGACGCGCGCGCGCGCGCTCGCTCTCCTCTCTTCCGCAGCTCGTGGTAATTATTATTTTAGCAAGTGCAGGGCGCCTCAAATTTCGGCGTTCGTTTAATTTTCCGAGATTACGTGCTCTGCTGTGCGTCTACTCGAGGTGGCTTGATTCTCAGCGGAAAAAGCTTAGCTAGTGATGGCGCTGGGAAGTGGCTGTAAGTCATGAGGCGAAGCGCCACCTAGCGGGGGATTGTGCTTTTTTCTGAAGGATGTCGTTTTTAATTTATTTAGTTCTTGTGGATAGATGCGATTTTTACGTAAAAGTCAGATCGTATATTCATGTTGAATAAGCAAAACATATTTTTCGTGTGATTATCAATTAAATCTTCCTCATTTTAAAACCCGACAAAAAAAAACAAACAAACGATGAAAAAAAACACCGACGACCTCGTCGAACGCATACCTTCGAAGTAGAGATTATACAACAGCGCGCGAAACGCTTTTGAAAATTCAATTATTCCGTTTGTTTTTGACACTTCGCGATTCAACTTATTGATATCGCGATTTGATTCGCCGCGCGCACGCCGAGAGGGGAAAGCAATTAATTCTCGAAATGACTAAATAGTAGCTCGCGCGCGGACGAGCGCGTGCCAGAGCGAGAGAGAAAGAGACTCGGCCCGAGAGTATCGGAACCATTCATCGCGGGCCGATTGAAAATGTCGGACTATACGCGGCGCAATCGCTTTATTTCGGCGCGCGCTCGCGGATATCCGATGGCGATTTAAAATTCGATTATCGCCCGATTTTTTACACCCGTCGATCTGCTTTTTTTTCCCCATCCTCACCGGCCGCTGGAGTGACTTTAATTATGCGGATCTTGGTCGAAGCGCGGGGATTCATTTGAATTCTTCGGATTCCGCGAGGCGAAAATTTTACTCCAAAAGGGCCGAGCGCAAATGGTAAGGGGAAAATTGGATTTTAAGTAAATCGAAGTTGAGCTGGACTTGGAACAAGTTTGAACGAAAGCGGTAATCGATTGAGAATCCACTGTATAACGCTCGCTTCAATAAGGCAGTGTAATTTTTTTTAACGAGAACTGTTATCTACTACTGTAGCGTAAATACAGCACTTGGCAGCCTGCAATCACAGAATTAAGCGAAAAAAAAAATTCCTCGAGCGCAAACAATACGAGCAGGCCTCCTAATCCAGACCCAGCCCAACTCTCGCACTATTTCCCTCTCAATTTCCCTCTAGCATTTTTGCTCTCTTTCTCGCTCTCCCGGCCCGGCGGCCGCCGCTAATCGACTTCATTGTCCGCGGTATTAATTGCGATAATTGGAATTTACCTTCTGGCGAAAAGATTAAAAGCATTACTATCGTCATTAAACAGCCGGGGCGAATTATCGCATATACGGCTCTCGCGTCGTATATATGCGGGCTTGGCTGCCGGCGCTGCTGCTGCAATTGCGATACGATTCGACGTTTATAATCGGATAAGTAGCGCCGGGCGGCGACCTCCCGGTGTTATAAAACTCTGCCCCCTCTCTCGCTCTCGCCTCGGCGATATAATTGTTTTGCCCGTATTTTCGAGATGCCCGGCGAGTTTTATTGTTGGGGAGAGGCGGAGGGATGCGTTTTAATTAGCCTGCGATTAATGAGTTTGATTTTACGATTTTAGAGGAGAAATTTTCTTATTTTCGTTGTTGGGCGTTTTTTTTAAGGTGATGAGGATTGAAGCGCTTTATGAGTGATTTAAAATTATCTGTTTTCTTTATTATACTTTTAATTAGATGAATAAATTGAGTTTTGTTGTTTTAAGTAGAGCAGAATGAAGAGATGTTAATTGATACTCTTAAAATAAACATCGTTACAATATCTAATTAAATGTTTTTCTTTGTTGCAGGTAAGAGACATATTAAATGAAAAACTCTTGTTTCATTAGCGAGGATAAAAGGAGCGGCGCAAACAAGTAAGAGTCGTTTTAACTTTGCTCGATTCCATTCAGAAAGATAATTAGCTTTATAATGACTTGACGCTTTTTTACGACTTTTTCGTTTATTTTAACGACCAATCGAAAAATCAATATGAAATAAATACATCGTAAATTCGCATGCAAATTGCACATCAACGCGAGCTACAATTTGCCTATTACTCATTAATTTTTTTTCCCCCGAGAATCAATCAACGTTTTTCTGCGGACGCTCGCGTATATTCCATTAGTAATAAAATTGTCAGGCTTTTTCATTGACGATTTCACTTTCGTCCTTGCGCAACTTTTCAATTTCAAGTGCGAGAAACTAATCGAAGAAAAAGACGTGCCAGAAAAAACGCCGACGATTTACGCTCCGCGTGACTAATTCGAAATGTCGTTATCAAATTGCGGTTTGCACGAAAAGTCGGCCCGAAAAAGCCTGTTATTGTGGATGACTATTGCGCAGCCTGATTTTTCCTAAAATTGATTGCCGTTTCTCAGCGTGAAACGAAGCTTGATGGCTGGAAACGCTCCGGACAAAATCTCATTTTATTCGAACGTGTCTTGCCGCTTTTAATCATTTCGATTTAGCAAAAACATAATGTTTAATTAAATACAACATTTGAAAAGTACAAGTATTTCTTAATCAGCGCCGAAGATAAGCGAGTTGATAAAGCGAAACTACAAATAAAAACGGAAAACGCGCGCTTAATGTTTCAGTGGCCACTATCTTTTAATTAAAACTTGTCTTTCAAAAACACTGTATCTTTTGCTTACGTCTTAGAAATTCCATCATCTGTTACTTCGTCCGATATAGCCGGCGTAGTTAATTCACACGGCTATCTTGGATTTCAGATAGTAGCTCGAGATTTCGTAACTGCCTACACGTCACACGTTAAAAACAATAAATTAAGATTCTACCAGCGTGGACAGAAGAACTAGTATGAACAGTTAAAAACTATATCAGTGAACAGTCACGAAAGGGGATTTATCAAACCACACTAAAACTGGCTATCAGTTTCTTAATTGGATGCAGGAAAATGCGATATTTTCTAACGTGATATTTATCGAGATAGAGCTTTTTTTTTACTAAAATTATCATTTCCCTTATTACAACTCAAAAACGACCTGGACGTACACTAGAACATCCCTACACGCAGCATCAAAATAGAAAGAGTTATCTAATCAACAATAAGAATCAGCGCAGACATTTTCTAAACCACTTCCTTCCTCGCTACTTCATCTACTCCAAAACCACACACATAACAAAACATCCCAACTCAACCAATAAAACAGTAAAATCAACACTCGTTCACCTCCCATCCGCCGAACTTAAAAGTATATCGTTCGCGCGCTCTCATCGGCAATCCGTTACCATCTGCGCAGCCATTCGGCTCCTTACAGCAAGTTACGCGCTCGCGCGTCCCTGAACTCGAGTTGTACACGTGTATAGGTAACGGCGCGCTCGAGGCTCGAGCAGCTGAAAACATCGCTTTTTGCAATTATTGCCTCGTAAATCTGCCGGGAAACACCGGCCAATTATCTCGGCATTAGCGCGCCGCGAGGCTCTCGCCCGCGCGCAGGTAGACGCGAGGCGAACGGGCGGGTGTTGCGCGAGAATTGAAGAATTATACTCGCGGGGTATGGTCTTTTTTCTTGAGGATTTTTGCCTGGTTGGTGAATCTGATGGGTTGGGGGAGTGGGAGAGGATTTTGGTGAGCGTTAATAGTGTATATTTAATTTTTTTTTATATAAGATGTTGATTGTTTGAGTGAATTTTCCTGTCTTTTTGGTATTGAAAGTGAGAATTAAAAAATATATATTTATAAAATTAGTGTTATTGTATTACTGATAAAAAAATTTCTCAGCTAAATTAAATGCATTAAAATTTTTTGAATAACAAAGTTAATAATTCACGGAGTATCTTGGAAAAATTTGTTTTATTAATAATTGAGTAATTAAAAATATAGTATAAACAGTTTTTCAAATTTTATAATCAATTTATAATTAATAATAGCTCGTTGTGAAGTCAAATAAAAGCTGATTTTTTTTCATCCGTTAAATAATAAAAATTGCGTTATTATTACATTGATAACAATTACTCTTCACACAACCCGTAAAATATATAATACTCTCGAATGACTTCTTAAAACTCAATAACCTTCAAGCAACATCCCGTAAAACTACGCTACAACCCAAACCGAATTCAAATATACAACCCTCACTCCACTCCCGCCACGTAAAATCCAATCAAACCCCTTAATCACCACACCCGGCCCCCTAAACCCCCCCCCCCCCCACCAATAAAAACACTCCACCTCCACACACATCCCAGCCCAGACAGAGGCTCTCTCGCCAAGGAAACTAGCTCTCCGTCCGTCCGAAAGTGACATCGTAATTCTCGCGCGCGCGCACGTGCGTGCAGCTCGGCGCGCTAATTGCAACGCTCGCGTCGGCCCATTTGAATATAAGAACGCGCGAGCGAGCTCGCTTGGTCGATGTTAATTAAGGGCCGCCGAGAGAGCCTGCCGCGGGGCCGAGCGATGGGCTACTTTCATTAGAGCGAGCTTTATTGCTTGATAAACGAATTCACGGGCCGAACTGACGGCGAATAATTCGCGAGCTGGGATGAGAGGTGGAAAGGGTTTTTTTTACTGGTAGGGGGGTTTTAGGGGGGGGTTTGGGGTGAGGGATTGTTCGGGAGG
>JAPYZA010016742.1:0-13026 GCA_030522685.1 Eupelmus azureus
CATTAAAATTATCGCTATGCTCATCCTTTAGAGCTGGTAATAAAAAAATCTCTTAAAAAACTTACCATGTCCGCTCATTTATCAACTCTCATTTCGATCCCTCTTCTCGCGTTTTTTTTTTGCGCCTCGTCCTCTTAACACCGGACATCCGCGAATCAGTGCCCAGCAGCGCACTTGCACCTTTTTACTATCTCCGACCCTCCTCCCCATTGTCATAATCGGCGCGTAAATTCAATTAAGCGCCCGGCTATATGACTTGCTTAGCCTCGTCGTTTCCTCCTTTGCCGTCGAGTTGCCAGCCGGCACGCGAGTTTTTTTTTTGCATCTAATGGAAAGGTTTAGAGGGCAGTTTTTTCCACGAACATGGGCTTGGCTTGTTGTAATTAGGATTTAACGATGAGTTGAGATTAGTGAACAAATAATGACGGTTTGTGCGAAAAGCTTGCTAGATTTTTCTGAGAATTAGAGAGGGTAAAGATTATCTTAACAGTTAGAAATTTTCTTTGGAAATCATTTTTTAATTATAATTTAAGACAATGAGTGGAAAAATCAGTTTCTAACTTATTTACTGTTAATATTTCTATTAATTAATTTTTATTTATATATTTAATGGTTTACTTATTTTTATTACTTAAATATCAATGTATATAACCGTAAGAATCTGAAAGTTGTTCAATGCCGACACGAAAATAAAAATAAAAGTAATAAAAATAATAGTATATTATGTACCTAAGGAGGTAAAGAATTGACGGGTCTATATCGCATGTAAATTGCCACCCGAGCCGAACGCGAGATACACGTGTTATGGACTCGCCAATTCTTTACCTCCCTAGATACGCAACATACTATTATTGTTTCCACAGAATATAGTAATATTAAGATACCACATTTTAGTTTTACCAGCTGACTACATTACATTATTAGTTTTCTAAGAATGAGACGTGTCATATTACTTTTTACTATACTACTTTAAGTATATCACGTTTTGGGACAAATCTGAAGTGCTATACATTTTTTAGAACTAACGAAATGTGTCTATACTTATGAAATTCGATATAAAGTTATTCTATTATTTTCGACAAACAATATAATATTCTGATTTATTAGTTTTTCGATTATGAGCTAAATTTACAAAAATTAAACAAAAAAATTTTAATTTAATTAAAGAGAGTTTAATAAATAATTTAAAAATGTTGAAATGAAATATATTACTCAATTAAAAAAAAATTCACATTAATCAATATCAGAATAAATTCTTTGCTTTCAATTAGATTTCGTGTGTCGTTTGTCAAATACAGGACGAATACCCCGAGCAGATATTTCACGATTTGCAGAATCGATTTCGGTCCAACAAGCACGTGGATTTACGATGTTTTTTTCTCGCTAGCGGATTGGGGAATCTTTTACTGAGCTCGTAACTTTACATCAGCGTCAATTTGCCCTAAAATCAGAGCGTATATACGACCTTGGAAAGTTTTGTTAGAAAATCAACAGGTCCTGTACGATGCAATGCCAAAAATTTTCATTCTTTTCAAATGAAAAAGAGAAATCAAAGATATATATTTTGATTACTAGTTTATTATAATAAAATTTTATTAATAGAAAAAATGAACTAAAATTCATTATGTGAGTAAGGTTTGCTGGGAAATTAGAGGAAAAAAATATCAAATTAGTCAGCCTCTGCCTAAAATACTCGCACGCTGTTTCATTCACTTGAGTATTTACTATACCAACTTTAGATGAGAGCAGATAAAAAAATATATTTCACTCAATTTCGTTACTTTGTACTGAAAGAAAAAGAGAGAAAAAAGGAAAGAGATAAATGGTAACAACTCGAGTTTACAACACCGTACTATATCCGAAATCCGAAATCCGATGATGACGACATCAGCAGAAGAAGATCAAGAAAACAAAACGGTCCAGTCATAAACTACTTTGCGTTCATCATTATTTTACTTGTTATATAAACGTTCCTTTCTCGAATTTTCTTTCATTATGGCTTTATTTATTTTGAATATTATTTAATTCAATTTTAAAGATTTTTTTTTAAAGCTAGAGAAATGATCTTTAATGAACCAAGAGGTTTTCTAACATTAGTTTGCCAACGTTTCTGGGTGTTCTATTATTCCCTTATCAAAGCATAATAAATTAAAATTGTAGTACGTAAATTAAAATATTTATAGATTTTTAACAATTATTAAATTTGTTTTACAAATTTAACTACCAAAAATATTTATAAATTTACTAATAAATTTTATAAGCTAATTTAGACTTTATTTCGACATTCTAGTTCTTAAAAGCAAGAAACTGTAGCATCAGAAACGTCAATAATAATTACACGAGCCGTTACGTAGAATGCCGCAATCAATAAATCAATAAATTCTATTACACATTATAAAAAAATAGTTGATTTTATAACAGAAAATTAAAATTTCTAATTTTCTTTGTCTTCTTTTAACCTTAGTTTAAAAATCCAACTTAAGATACGAAAAAATAATATATTTTTTTAATAATAAGTTTTGTAAGTTTGTATTTGAATTGACTGATCTTTAAATCGATAAATTACCTTTAATTTACGATTGACTATGTTTGCAAAAATATGTTGTCTTTTTAGCGAAAAATTTGTTCAAAATTTATGTACATAGTCATAGTTTTAACAGAAAATAAAAAGATTAAATCCTCTAAACTTCTTCTACAATTGTTTTCACTATTTTGTAGCCACAAAATCAAAACTTTTAAACAAAAAAAATTATAAATAATATTCCAGTTACTATGTAATGTCAGTAACTTAATAATATCTGGACTAGAAACATTGAATTCTTATAATTTAAAAAAAAAGCTTATTTTTTACAATTTTCTTATTTTCTGTGTAAACGATTATTTATTTTTGTTTGTAAAAAACTTTCATTTTTAGTGATTTTCTCAAAGCATTGATTATCAATTGCATGATTTATCAATTCAATATATATATATAACAAAAATAATGTATATTTAAAAATATTATTAAGCACACATTAATTATTTTCCTTAGATTTATGAATGCTTCATTGTCAGGGGACCCAAATAAGTTTCCTAGTTTTAGATAATCCTTGCAATGTATCAACAACATATTCAATTTAAAAGTAAAGCTCACTTCCTTTATTTTCGCACGGTAAGCACGACTTTCCTTGCGTCGTCTTTTCCTCGGATGGTATATTATCCCAGTCCGGTAGCTCGCAAACCGCAGTCGGTAAGTTGTAGTTACATTTTCTACCCCTATACAACGAGATGTCATTATAAGCACTTTTTCGTTTATTCTTTGTTTGCTAATGATAATCAATTTTTCTACAGATTTATGTTAGAAAACATTTTAATAATCAAAATAAATTTAATGAAATTTAAAAAAAATAATATTAATATAAGACTTGTTTAATCTAATTGTAAGTATATTTATTATTGTTTTGAAACGCTTTTTAACAGCAAATCTGTGACGGATAATGCATAAAACGAATACAGTAAAAATTAATCACTCAGAAATTTTAATTAAAGTTCATTACAAGTATTTTGACTGACTTCTGAATATTGGAAGTAAAAATATTTCTTTGAAAAATATTACCACTCCAGTTTATATAAAGTTTTGAAAGTTTCAAATGAAATTAAAAAGCTTTGTATGTTAAAAATGAGCTTATTGTTTATTTTTATAAAAATAAAACCTTCGTTACCTTTTATGCAATGTACACATGACTTTCGCAAATTCATAAAATAATCTGGAAATAATGTGTAGAAGTGATTTCAATAAAAACATTAAAATCGTTTTAAACTCAACTCCATAAAAATAAAAATATACCTCATACTTTCGGTTCACCGCTGAAATGTTATTTAACTACTATATTGTAACTCACGGTGTATTAGCCATAACACTTGACCGTATTGTAGTTAGCGTTTATCCTAGTTATTAACGTGCAGCAGATGGTTCAATTTCACATTACGATAACGTATCACGACAGAATTTTACCCTCTAAGGAATCCAGTCGAGATAATATCATTTTTAACGCCGAAAGCTCAACAAGCAAATTTTGCACTCGTTATACAATGGTATTATTTTTTGCAATGTGTACATATAAAAACGAAAGTAAAATTTTTTATTATTTCCCCGCAACAAAGGTTGAAAACTGATCTTTTAAAAATTCCGTTCTCTCGCCCCCCGCAAATCCCACGCTCTCGCCAACTCAAAAACAAAAACCCAGCAAGTCCGCGCGACAGTTTATCCGCCCGACAAAAAAGCATTGAGCCACATCTCCTTCGTTCAAAACTCATAGGAAAGTCAATCGCCGTAGGCCTCATCTGCATGCCTTTGACCGGCGCACCACACTTCCTACGCGCCGCGGCGACCCTAACCCGCGTGCTTCTACCCACTCTGTCTCTCTTTTGTGCGCTCGTTCGGCCGCAATTATTTGTATATTTGCGGAGAGCGAGACTGCAGGGCAGCATTGCTGTAGCGCCGATGGCCATCGGGAACTTAATTATTTCGCGAGCCGCTGCAGCCGCGGGCAAATACTCTTAGCGTGATTGAGCGAAAAAATCGGGAATAATTGAGAGGAAGGGAAGCGAGGGTCAATGGGGAATTGGGTTAAGTGTGGTCGATGCGCTTGGCAAATTGATGGGATAGCGCGGGGGAAAGCAGATCTCATAGGGGAGATTTAAAGATCGTTGGTAGTTGGCTAGTCTACAGGTGCGGATCGTGCGAGCGATGCTGATCTGAGCGTTGCGTTGAATTCGTTGACAGGCAAAGGTTCGACGATTTTCAGGCCCGATTTCGAAGAAAGCATCTAGGTCAGCGCGAATCCAAAATTACGATCGTCGATATATGCTACGGAACTGTAACTAGAGGCAATCGACCCTCGGAATATCGGTAAAATTAATCGGCAAACCCACCCATCAAACGAGTAAAAAATTACAAAAAATCCCGTACATATAGCATCCAACAAGCCCCACCATCTCGAAAGCAAAATATCGCAACTTTATTAATCAACGCTTTACGACGAGGACAGCGTCCACGTACAGTTTCTCCTCGGCGTTGCCCTCAGCACATTCCGTTTGACTATCAACCGCGATGGCGCGCGCGCGCGCGCGCGTATACCTCGAGAGCCGAAACTCGGCAATCAAATTACGCGAAATGGCTGGGGTCGCAATTTTGTGAATGCGCGCGCGAGCGACCGGTCAGCACGCGCGCAGTTGATTTGCTCTCAGCTGGTACAAAGGTACTCTGGCAAAGGGAGATGGAGATGCGGAGTCGGCCAGGGCCGAGGAGCACGCAGAGACTCGGGCGATGTTGCATCCGGATGAGAAAGTTCTAGTCGAATGCTCCGTCGATGAGTGCCGCCGGAAGTGGTGATGGAGAAAGGAGATCGAATTGAGATTGGGAGGATGTGAAGGCGAAAATGTGAGGTTTTTTTAATGGTGGCTGGGGTGGATAAGAATGTTGGTGGATTTATGTTTCGAAGGTGGTAATTCTTTGACTGTTTACGGCAGGCTGTTGCCTTGGTATTCTTCTTTCTGAATTAATATTAATTACCGGTGGTTAATTTAATAAAAGAAGATCATGTTTCAAATTTCTACGCGTAGATTATCGAAACTTGGCCTTTACTACGAAGAGTATTATGCTTAGACTTTAGCGACTAAAGACTATCATGATTCAAAGGTTCGTTGCAGCTTACAGTTTTTCGACAATATTTTTGACTATAAATTTTGAAAACACCACATATTTCGCTGAACTGCCGTCAGTCAAAGTACCATAAACATAGATATTTTTCAAAAATACTTGAGTGAGTCTTTTTTTGCTGATTATCAAAGCGTGTTAGTCTTGATATATCATCACTCAATGCTGTTAACCTCTGGAGCAAATGCTAGACTACGATACTCTCTTACGTCCTAAAAGGCGATCTTTCTCCTACTCGCTACAGCCATATACAGCATCATAAAATTTTATTGTAATTCAACAAAAATTTACGAACGTTTTTATTCGTTCTCGACAAACACTCTACAAACAAATCGAGACCCCTTGAAAATCCTACACTCAAGAACCGTGAGCGCACCATCGATCGACCACAAAGCACGTCAGCGCTTTTCTATAGCTATATACGCAGCTTTTCCCGTAAACTCGTGTCGCCGTAGCACCGATTGGATGACCGAAAAGGGAGAATCTCGCCACGATCGCAGATAAACATATCGTTCCGTCCACCGCAGCGATATAAGCGACGCCAAGCGCAGTCGGAAATTCGACGGGGTCGCGTTGACAAATTGCTTTGACCGATCCGCTGGCTGCAGTCTTCGCTTCTTTTTTTTTATTTCTTGGGATTTGACGTCTTGGAGTTTTTACCGCGAACTTGGCGTGGTTTTCGAAGCGCTGGAAGGGCAGGGTGGAAAGTCGAGACGGAAGAAAACAAGGGATGTTTGTAGATTTTGAAAGGAAGAGTTTTGTTTGGAGTTGTAATAGACAATGTAAATATTTAATTTTTGTAATGTTTGTTCTTATATCTTGAAAAATAATAAATATAACTTGTAATTATTTGATAAAGGATAAAACTGGTTTTGTTTCCTCAAAAAAAATTTTAATATTTTATTATGTTAAAATATTTGAGAAGTAATTTTAAAAAAGGGTATATAGCCTACATAATTTACATTGCTTGTATGTCCTTTTTACAAATAGCTCCTCAATTTATACAAAGAATATGTGGATGCATTTAAACGCTGAACTTATAATCTATCAAAGCCCCTTTTTTGTTTTCTAATCAAGAAATTAAAAATCTTTTACAAATTTCTAGAAACACGCAAAATATGCGCTACTAATACACTAAAAGAAAAATTTGAAATCAATGATTATCAACAATTATTTATTTATAAACTCGTTTCCGCCGATAATTACGTTTTAATTTAATCTAAAAAATGTATTGGAAGAAATTGAAGTTAGAAAAAACTTCAGGAAGGCATTTGATCCTTTGGATTCAATCAAGTTTTATTAAAAGTTTTAGATTGATTTAATTTATACTAAAAACACTTTGATTATATATGATTTTTTATAAATTCATATAGGATCAAAAAGCATACATGCAAATTGTTCAAGAGCTATTGGCGTCGTAACGAGCCTTATAGCAAAATCACATATTGGTTCTGTTCTATCTTCCCACATCATACATCAAACGTAATCCTTTCATAAGGAATTGTTTTCAATAGTCTAAATTGTAATCAGACAATGTTTAGTTAACTTTAATAACAACTGCAATACGGTGGAATTACGTAATTGAAAGCTAATTGAATTTCTCTTGGATTAAACGAAAACTCAAAAAGTCCAACAAATCCAAAACAAAAAGCTTTAAATTAAAGCTTAAACTCGATATTAAGGTTTTCTGATTTCCCCTACTTCTGAAAAGTTTAGCCAACTTCCAATATAAACTCATTCTATCAACTACTAAAATTTTTATCAAAAACATGAATAATCGCAACGACCTTCTATACAATTTTTTTAAACATGCAGCAATACCTCCTAACATCCAATTAAATTTCCAAAATCGAAAACACACTTTAAAAAACAATAAATCATTTCCTCTCGCGAAACGAACCAATCAAGGTCCGAGCTTAACTTTTTCGAACCACTTCCAAAATCGTCCGGCCAAAATGCTGCCGTCGCACTGGAACATTATAATGACTGCCGCGCAGGAATGACTATGCGCAGGCTTAGCACTCGCGCAGTCGATTACACGCTGCACGGTTTTCCGGCGCTAATGAGAGGCTTGCCAAGAGCTAAAGTTGGATGTTTCACGCGCGACTCGACGATCATTCACCATCTCTGCGCTCTCGTGAGTTCCGATTACGATTTAGCTTCACGTGGGGTAGCGAGTGTATAAAGGGAATTGCGATTAAGCACAATTATTTACGCGACAGCTACGTTTTTCTGGTTGGTCACGAATGATTGGACGGAGGGTGTGTTATATGCGTAATTTGCGATAGAAAGGTAAGATGAGTTATTAAATGAACACTTAATTGGATTGTTAATAGAGAATAGAGATTATGAGAATAATAATATATTTGCCGAGATTCTTATTTTATTTCTTTTTGATCAAATTATCGTTATAGCAAAAATTTAATATTACCAACTGTTAAACGGTAGCAATGCAATTAACCTTATAGTCATTATCTTCATTTATCGTGAATCGTGCAAAGTTTGAGTCGATCAAAGTATCGTAAAACTGAAGTTTCGTTGTTACAGAAGTTTATTCGAAGATAGGTCGAGAGTTAACGGGTATAATGCCAGTTTAGCTTAAAGAAACAGAAAACTTCAAAGTTTTGCTTTTTTGTAATTGATTATAAATATTTCAATTATAAAATCAATAATACGATATTTATTTTTCTTTATTAATATTAGCTTATATGAATGTATTAATATTAATGTTATTTTAGGTTCACCACAAGAAAGAGTTATTACCAAAAGAGTTATGTATTAGATAAAATAAAACAAAAATCCGTGTAAATTAAAAAGTATTTTTAATATATTTATAACAAGAATCTATTCTATTTACGAGTAAAGTAAACAAGTATCCGTGAAATCTGTAAAATGTATTTTTAAATAATTTTTATTATCTCCATTGTAAAAAATACTTTTGTAAAATGGCGTCTCTGAGAGTAGTTAATCAGATTATCCTAATTATCCTAATCAGATTATCCTACTCTAAGCGTATTAAACCTCTACTCGGAGAGAAGTAAATTTTTTTAAAAATTTGTAAATTTTAATACTTTGAGAGTAGAATAGGTTAATTAACTTCTCTCAGAGAGATATAATTTTATATAAGTATTTTTTACAGTCTAATTTTTACAGTGATATCAGAATCATTTTGGCATTCTAAATTAACTTCTGAGTAAAATTTCTGTAACATCATTAGATTAAAAAGTACTACAATTTAGAGGTCTGTTTAAAAAATAATCGAAATATAAATAATTTTATTTAAAGTTATTCAAATATTGTTATGTAAATAATGAGCCAAAGAAATAATTTGAACAGAAGAAACGTTTATTTAACAACTCTTGATAACTCTTACGCTATTACAATATTATCGCCGCGTATAAAATAATTCGCGACCTGTACGCTTACGCAGCCGAGAAAAAAGTGCGCACGCAGTCGCCGAGATTTAATCATAGCCTCGGTCCTGATCTTCTTTTTTATTTTAAACGCTTTTCATTTATTTTTATAAATCAATAATTTTATATAGCTTTACATCTGTTTTCCTACTTCAATAAATCAATAATTTCATATAGCCATGTACATCTTCATTATTTAATTTTATATTTTATAATTTTCCGTATTTTGTAATTAGAGTCCGCCTCTACGCTTATCGTGTCGTGGTCCTTCCTTTTATCGTAATTTACCGGTGGAAGGATAGATGGGGCCCCGAAAATCTCTACATTTTCGTGCACAGGGCCTGTTAAGTCAACCTCTACATCGACTTATAGAAAAATATATTTAGGATTGAATTAAACGCAAGCTCTAAAATGTCTCAGCTGTGTCAGTGTACAGCTCGGTCATATTGAACTGAAACACTCCCTGCCCCGTACAAAACTCTCAGAGTACAGCTCGGTCATATCGAACAGAAACACTCCCTGCCCCGTACAAAACTCAGGTGTTTTGTACTACTTCCGAAAATTTTATCAATTTTCTACTAGGTCGCGTAAGTAGCCCTGTAGCAGTTTTTACCTCTACGACGCGTACTTCATTGTCCGAACCCGGAAATATTCGTACAATCACTCCTTTCTTTCAATCATTTCTCGGAGTCTGGTAATCAATTATTAAAACTAAGTCGCCGATTTTTAATTTTTCGTCTGAGATGAGCCATTTCTTGCGAGGCACTAGAGTGGGTAGATATTCACACAACCAGCGCTACCAGAATTTATCTGCAAACTGCTGTGTGACGCGCCACTGCTTCTTTGTACATATTTTCGCATTAGAATGTCCGAAAGTTATCACGCCTGATGACGACCCAATCAAAAAATGATTGGGTGTCAATGCTTCGTTGTCTTGAGGGTCGGGAGAAACGTGGGTGAGAGGTCTAGAATTAACACAGTGTTCAACTTCCGCGAGTACAGTGATAAGAGTCTCTTCACTTGGAGCGTGTTCTTTTAAAACCGCATGAATTGATTCTTTAACAGAGCGAATCATTCTCTCCCACGCTCCTCCCATGTTTGAAGCTGTAGGTGGATTAAAGCACCATTCAAAATTATTGGTAAGTACGAATTGCATTTGTTGCCCTTTATTCAGAGCACTCATCGCCTCACGCAATTCTACATTCGCGCCTTTAAAATTAGTGCCATTATCAGAGCAGATTACTTGTGGAAATCCTCTCCTCACGGCGAATCTTTGGATGGCCATTATGGCTGAGTCGGTGCTTAAAGTATGAGCCAACTCAATGTGAATTGCTCTAACAGACAAACAAGTAAATAAAACGCCCCAGCGTTTTTCTCTTCTGCGACCGAGTTTTATAACTATTGGACCGAAATAATCAATCCCGCAAAACGTAAATGGCCGAAATCGATAGCCTAATCGAACTTCAGGAAGATTGGACATTTTAGGGTTATTTAGAAGCCCTCTTAATATTTTACAAATCGAACATTTATTTATAATATTTCTTAATACTTTGCGCAAACCAATAATCCAATAATTTTGCAATAATTCGTTAATTACAGTCTCAGTGTTTTTATTAAAGTGCTTTTCGTGGAAATGTTTAATAATTAATTATATAGAAGATTATTGTTCGTATAATTAATATGTCTATTAATTAGGAAATTTTATTGATCATTGACGAACAAATGATGTTGCTATAAAATGATTCTTTATTTAAGTCGACGTTTCGGGAGATTAGTCAACTCCCCTTTTCAAGACTTTTTAATAAAAAACACTTAAAATTAACATCGTGAGTTAGCAGCTATCTAAGCCTAACTGTTTAATAATTAGTTGGGTAACTGGATGTTTCGCGTCTAAAATGAGGGGTTGATACTTTAGATTTTTATCGGGCATATATTCAATCCGTCCCTTGACGCGTAAAAATCCCTCATCGTCCAAAAAAGGAGTTACCTTTGCTAAACGGCTATCTTTAGATATAATCTTAAAGCTTTTTAATGTCTTTACTTCATTCACGAATGATTCGAGTTGAATCTCTTTTAGCCACAATTTTTTCGCGAATTTTTGTTGTTCATTTCTAGTTACTTCGTTATTTTTTAACCATTTATCCACGCATTCTATTACACACGCCGTTGCTCTCAATAATCTTATCCACGAAGAAAATCTCGAATTATCAGGTAAAAACGGGGATCTATGAAAAGTCGACATAATGCATGCGGAGCTTTTAATTTCAGCGTACTCGTTTTGATAAGTCACGTCACTAATACTCGAGTCTTTATTAGAAGGCCACAACGACTCTTTCGTGCGTAAAAATGGCGGTCCCAAAAGCCAGCGGCTGTTACTCTTTAACGCGTCGGGAGCTTGCCTTGTTGCATCGTCCGCGGGATTTTCTTTGGTGGGTACCCAGCGCCATTCTTTTATATTAGATTCTTCGCAGATTTCTCCTAAACGATTCATTACGTACGTTTTATACGTTCGCGGATCCGATTTTAGCTACTCTGAAACAGTCTGCGACTCTGACCAAAAAATTCGCCGCTCGAATTTTATTGTGTGCTCTTGAGAAATTTGTTTAGCTACTCGGACACCTAACAAGGCTGCTTGTAATTCTAAACGCAGAATTGTAATAGGCATTAGAGGAGCTACTCTACTCTTAGACATGATTATTGCCGTATGAAAATTATTGTTTTTTAATTTAAAACGCCAATATCCTACTGCTGCGTATGCGTGTTTGCTCGCGTCGCAAAAAATATGCAATTTGCTTGAAATAAATTCGCTCTCATACGATTTATAGCATCTAGGAATCTCGCATCTTTCTATATACTTTAAATTGCTTATCCACGTTTTCCAAGCTTTGAAGTCCTTTTCGGTCAGTTCTTGATCCCAGCCCACGCCGCTTCACCAAACACTTTGCATTAAAATACGCGCGTGAATGGTAAACGGTGTGAGAAATCCAAGAGGGTCAAACGCAGACATAATCAAACTTAGAGCCTCTCTTTTAGTCGGAACGCGTTCTCCTTTTTTAAGCGCCGAAGGAAACTTTGTATCTCCGAAACGAAAGGTTAATAAATCCGAATTCGTGAGCCATTGCAAACCCAAAACTCGCTCGGGTTTTTCTACGGTTTCTCCTATTTTCACCGATTTTTCTAAATAATTCTCCGTATTAAAACAGGCTGAAATTTCATCATAATTACTCGCAAACGAGTGCATTTCCCAGTTAGCATTTTTGTTAATTTCTGTTACGTTTTGAATTAACCTTTTCGCTTCAAGCACAGATTCAACGCTATCCAAATAATCGTCCATATAAAAGTTATTTTTTATTTTTTCCACGGCTTTCGGATAAAGAGACTGAAATTCTTCAGCATTTTTGTTTTTTATATATAAGGCTACGCAAGGGGAGGATTTCGCACCAAAAAGGAGTGAGGCCATAACGTACTCTCAAGGCTCAATCGAGTGATCATAGCCTCTCCATAAGAATCGCTGCGCATCTCTATCTTCCTTATTCTCTTATTTCTTGCTTGTAAGATAATATCGGCTAAGTTTTGTATGAAAGTTACAATGCAGAAAAATTTTACAGCACTTATTCCGATCGCCCACTCCGAGTCAAGCCAATTTTTTAAATCTTAATATTTTTTTTTGCTATATCAATATCATTTTGCCAGCGCAAAAATGATTTTAACTTATTTCTTATGCTTGCAGAAAAATTTTACAGCACTTATTCTGATGGCCCACTCCAGAGTCGAGCCAATTTTTTAAATGTTAATATTTTTTTTGCTATGTCAATATCATTTTGCCAGCGCAAAAATGATTTTAACTTATTTCTTATGCTTGTAAGATAATATCAACTAAGTTTTGTATGAAAGTTATAAAGCAGAAAAATTTTA
>JAPYZA010016749.1:0-10264 GCA_030522685.1 Eupelmus azureus
GTCTCTGAGCAGCAGATATTATGATGACCTTGCCTGTGACCTTCAACCTCAAATTCAAGGCCCTTACAATTTTTATTCAAATGAGAAGCCCTGTTTTTTTACAAGAAATACCGATAAAAATTTTAAAAAACAAAGTTGACCTTGAAAGCATTTTGAATTTGAAATTTGAAATTTTTATCTGAACCGTGTTGGTGCTCTGGAACACCCAGTGTAAATACAAAAAAATTTTTATTAATAATAAATATTTAAAATCTTTAACAAACATACCGAAAATTTTTCAGCCAATAAACTTTCGTGTATTTTAAGAGGATTGTGAAATGTAATTTTATAAATCTAATATTACAATAGTGTTTTTTTAAATAAGTATCTTATATTACAAAAAAAATTAGGCTCTCCACTGAAAAAATCTATGATTTAAAAAATCAACGACAGTCTTGACTATGCTTCAATAACGAAGCCCCATTGCGCTTCCAGACTTCCATCATTAAAAATAGTCCACTTAACGAGTATCCGCACTAGGCACACAAAATATGCGTGACACGCTTTGGCAATCGCAAGAAAAGTCCTGCACCGCGCGCTCGCGACACGTTGACCCAATCCCCGCAGGAATCAACCTGCGCGTGCGAAGTCAACGCGGTTCAATTGGCGCGCGCGAGCTGCATCAACGATTCGAATGCAAAACGACGCCGGTGCGCTTAGCAAGCGAGTCAGAACAAAGGTTGTGTCATCAGGCGCAGAGAGCTGGTAAACAGCGTGCGCCGCGCATGCTCGCTAGCTATTTATCTACCCAGAGAGATCGCACTTAATTACCGGCTTGGTCAGCTTTCCAATCAAAGAGGAGAAGAAAAGAGGCTGTGCGCGCGCTGTGACAAAAGTCTCTCAGCGAGGCCACCCGTGCGAGCCTCGTTTGTTCAGTCCCCTGTTCACGCTCGATGTTTTGCGTATTGCTTTACGTATGCGCTTCACTGGATTTGTATGTTATTTTAGAATTTTTTTTTTCATAGATTTTTATAAGTGTACGAAGATTTGACTAATAATGTATTATTCGGCTTAGTATATTGTGATGCTTTAATAGTAGAAACTATGATTTTTTTTATAAAATTATTATAAATCAGGAAAACTAACGAAAACTATAGTAGCATATTTCAAATTATATCTTTATAAATTAAATCTTTACCTTATCATCTTATTTTGTCCCTTGAATAATTTTCTTGAATAAGATTGAGTTATCCGAGTAGAAAATTAATATTATAATTTAATTCTTATAATTTTATAATTTAATTATCTACTCAAGTTCCATCGAGAAATAAATAAAATCTAAAAAATTATATTCAAATATTTATACTTATTACACATTTATGCACTTATAAACATTGTAATGTAACTTCTCAGATTTTATTTATTTTATAATTTTTCAAAAAAATATTACATTTGTATCCAAGGGATTCGAATAAAAATCACTACACGATTATTCTAGGAGGTTTAGAATTTAAAATACATAAGTGGTTATTCATCATTTGGAAAAAATTTTATAATTTCAACTTCTACATTTCGAGGTTATTAACTGGTTCGGGAATTCAGGGGCGAATTACAATTAAATTAAATTTTTTTGCTAATTTAACAACGATAATACAAGATTTGTTATCTAATTTATTTGTATAGACTATCTATATTTTTATATAACGTAAAATATTTGATATTTATCGTATGGATAAGGACCTTTATAAAGTATCCAAAAGAACTATCACTTCGTGCAAGACCTACCTTAAATAAAATGAGACCATAAAAAATTGAAATCGAATGAAAAATGTAAAAACATTCGTTATCAAAAGAAAAAATTTCTTATATTTCTTTAATTAACAATATGACAATATTATAATTAGTAAACAATTTTTTTATTAACTGATTTATTATTTTTATATACTAAATTGACAGCTCGAAATAAAATGTATCCAGACATTGGTAGCTTAGTGAGAAGAGATAGTTCGCAAAAGCGGAAGCTCTTGGGTTTAGTTCCCAGCTTTAGTAAATCCATACCTTTTTTTCTAAGTTTTCCTTTCCTCGTTATTTTATACATTGATTTATCTGATGTATTTTCGTTACAACTCATATGTGGCAATATAAATCTAAACCAGGCGCCTATCTGCAGATTATAGATTTTCTAAAAACAGAACCAATCCAGTTGCTGCGCTGATCAAGTTTCATGATAATAATATTCTTTTATTAATACGTTAAATTGACTTGCTTTCGAATTTTATCTTGTGATTGTTATTTTTCTGACATCTTTATAAAAAAAATAAAATAACGAAAAAAAAATTAAAGTAATTTAGAACCAAAGGCTATTAATTTATAAATCATTCAAATTTTTATTAAAAGAATTATTAAATAGAAATATGTTTAGTTTATTCTAAAAGTAATTACGTTTTATTTCTCAAAAAATGTAGTAATACATGAGTACAGTAGTAGCTTTCCGTAACTATTAACTCATCCAAAATAAAAATTTCAAGTGCTTTGTAATAACAACTTTTAAAATTGCGTGGACAAATACAGCTGAAAGTAAGAAATAATTTAAATAAAAGTCAACAAAAGCAAGCCCCGCAGCTCGCAGAAAAGAAAGGGCAAAAACAAAGAGAAAGCCTGCAGCAAAAAACTAGTGGACGAAGTAAGAGGAGATGTCTGTGCGCCAGAGTGGCTGATGAGGGTAGCGACAGTAGAGCGGTCAGCGCGGCGGAGACGCCAGCAACGACAGCTCGATATTTATATACGAGTGTTTCGCGCGACTCGAAAAAGAGAGCGAGACAAGGAACAATGCGCCGAGCGAAGTCGCGGCCGTAGGTACTTGAGGACGAATAAAAACAGAGCTAATATTTTTCTTTGGTCGAACGACTTTTGGATGATAGTTCGAAAAGCTTGCTTTCCGCCGACACTTTTTACGAGGAAGAAATTTTATAAAAGAAGGGATTTGAACTGAAACGATTGAAGATGAAAATATTACTTTGTTTTTATTGAAACTAAATTGGTTATTTCAATTTGACCTGTTGACATATTTTATTGCCTCAATTCAATAATTTTCAGGATAGTAAGTTCAAAGAACGAGCTTAACACTCGAGAATTCATTGGACGTTAAAAAATTAATTTTCATCGTTGTACTTAAGGAGGTTAAATGGTGTCGTTAACGGGATGTAATAGTTATGGGAAAGTTCTACGCTCAAATGTAACAAATACTAACCGCGTACAAAAAACATTGAGCCATTGAGCCAAGCCGAGAATCAGGATTATAAAAAATGCTGCTCTTCGCCAGTGAAAAAAGCATCTTCAGTAACAAAAACACAAAGCTTTAATCTTATAAAAGGTTTTCATTTACAAAATAAAAAATATAAATTACAAATATACTTTTACTTATTTATATTCTTACTTTCAATCAAAGATTATTTTGAATTTCCATCAGTCACAAAGTAGTTATTAAAATATTATTCCACAAGAAGTAATGAATAATAAGTATTCTCTGAATTTTTGCGTAACCTATCAACCTTACTAAAGCCACTATACCTCATTTTAATCTTGCGTAAAGGTCATACCATCCCAAAAAGTCCCAACACGAAGCAAGCAAAAACATCCAAACGCATTACCTCCTTTTTTTCCAAAACGCTCAACCCTACTCGTCATTTTGGCATAATTCGAATCTCGCAAAAGCGGGACGACGATGAAGCCCGCGCCGAAACGGTTGCCGGCCCCAGATAAATACATTAATCTGCGTTCCTGATCTGCGAATGCCTGTAATGCGCGCGAAGCAACCGAGGAAGAGAGAGAGGGAGAGAGAAGCAGCTGATAGCGCGGCGCAGCTCGCAATGACAGCGTGCGGGGGATAAGAAAGAAGAAAGGAAGAATCGCCGACCGCAAACGGGGCCGCGCCGGCGACGACGAGCAGAAGAACGACGCCGGCTTCTTCTTCCCCCCTCTGAATGCGCCTCAGTCCTCTGCCTCCCCGAAACGACGTGCGAGCGTTCCTACGACTTTTACAGGATGCATTTTCGAGGCTGTAATAACGCGGTGCCAGAGTCCAATTTCATTGGGGAGATGTTGAATTTGTTTGTCCTTGGTTTTTGGAAAATTAGACTGGAAGATTTTGTGAAAAAAATATTTCTAAGGTTATTGAACTTTAGTGCTAGATGTATTGATTATTATTGAATTATGATTCGGATAAAAGTTCTTTGTTGGGAATTAATAACGATTCCTTGTTGCCGAGATTTTATCAAAATATTTCTTAATAAAAAAATGAAAGAATCTCACAGGTTGAGATATTTAAAATTAAAAGCCACTCTTAAATTATTTTTGCATTCTTTACAAAAACCAGTCAAGAGATAAGTGATTAGCCAGTTTCTTCCACTTTAAAAACTCGATAAAAAGCGACGTAAAAGTCGCATCAGAGCTTTTACTAAGAATCCTCCAAATTATAAATCAACAAAAAATTACTTTTCAGCACTTCGTATCACAGTATAAATTTTGAAGTATCATTCTCCGAAATGCTTTCCAAATGAAGAAACAAGAAACCGCAAAAACTTCGTTGCAGTCAGCGCAAAAAGGCCGTATACATCAGCTCACAATAGACAAGCCGCGCAATACACGTTTCAATTTGGCGAAAGACAAAAGTTTCGCTACAAATACTTCTGCGGCCGGAGCACGCTTTAACGGCGCTCGCGCTTTTTATTCCGATAGTTAGGTCACTCTTATATATCCCCGCCTCACCGAGGAGCCGCTACGTCGACGTTGGCGGCGGCGAAATCGCGAATTGTTGGAGCGCGCAGTTAGACGCTCCGGGCTGCGAACGTTCGGTCCGGCCTTTGAACCTCGTCTGCTGCTGCTGCTGCTCGCAACGGCGCACTTACCGCAAATGTATCGCTCGCGTGCTCACGTGGCAGCGGCTTTTTTTGCGATCCTTGGATCGCGCGCTCGCTAACTTTTTAACGAGGATTTCTCGAGAGATGAGAGTCCTTACCGGGCACTTGGCAACTTCCTTCCGGCGTTGTTGCGCGGATGTGGAGCTGAGCAGAGGAGACGGCTGTAGGATGAGCGAGTGCTCGGCTGCGTTTTGTCTGCATGAAAAGTAGATGCTATGGCTAATGGGGATGGGGTTTTATTATTATTTTTTTTTTCGTTCCAGGATGATTTTATAGTTTTCGAGCTGCTTTTTGTGATTAAAGAGCAGTTGGTTGATTTAAGGTAATTGAAATTTTAATTATGTAGGTTTTCAGTTTATAGGATTTCGGTTTTTATTAGTGTCATGATTAATAACGTAAAAATGTTATCAATGAGATTACTGTGATTCTGTCTAATAACATATTCGGCGAGCAACTGTTATCAATATTGTTTTACTAACTGAATCTTCACATATCATTTACATGTACCTATAGTTGTATTACAAGTCAAGGAGTGCAGAGCAGATGAATTTGCGTAAAGTTTTTTAGCTGTAAGTTATTTAGTTCATAAGTTTTTAGTTTATATCGAGCCAGACCAGCGAACAGGAAACCTTTTCCTCTCTGAACGCTTTTTGATTAAATTGAATTCAGTTAATTTTCGCGAGACATTATTTTTTTTAAATTTAAAATAGTTTAGAATTGCAGTTTTTGCTTGTAGTTTAATCAACATTACTTTAATAAAGTAAAACGTTGTTCTTTAAATTTTTAAAAGCGTATAGATTCTCTGATAACACTATAAAAATATTCATTAATCTACAATTGTAATTTCACGAAATATTTGTCAAAAGTCATAAAAATTCATATAAAAAACATATAAAACGAGAGTGAAAATGTATTCTTTATAAAGCTCTTATACTAGGAAATATTCGTCATTGAATAATTTCATATTTTAGAAAAATCTAACATCATCGTATATTTGAAAAAGTTAGTAAAATCTGCCAAAATATATTGCTTGATTGAAGACATTACTTAGACATGCACTTCTTCTTCCATATTCTATGTAATTACACTTTTGAACTTTTCTTTAAAAAATCAAATTTAAATAGCAGTGAAAGAACTTGGATACTCCTCTTATAAAACATTAGTTCTGTTTATTTTAAGAACCGGGGACAGAGAAGCAATTAGAGATAAAGAGCAAACAGAAGAAAAGGGGGAAAATATATAAGGATGCTAGAAACAAAAATAAAATGCCAAAAGCGATGAAACAGAGACAAAGCGAAAGAGCAAAAGAAAGAGAGCGGGAGAAGAGGAGGAGGAGAATAGAAATAGAAATAAGTTGGCGGTTTGAGACACACGGCATTCCAAATATTCAATCCGTTGAATTCGCTCAAGTTGTGTATTGCAATACGGTAAATAAAACAGCCGGCTAAAGTGCTGGAGGCTTGTGTAAAAATGGGGAAAAGCTGCAGCTCTCTCTCTCTCTCTCTCTCTCTCTCTCTCTCTGTCCCTCTCTCTGTCTCCCGGTGCTCGCTTTAGTCGAAAGCTTGTCTTATACCACGCAACACGAAGATTCTCGATACTTTCCATGCATCTCCGACATCTTGTGCACAAGTACTACAAAGATAAAACTTTTCTCAAGCTGAAATATTTTATATTTGACCTCAATCCAACATATATGTACTGTTGTGTCTTTTGGATACAATGCAGAACATTAAAAATAATGCAATTTGCAGTATTTAAATGTGACTGATAGTTATTAGTGGTTTATTACTCTTATTATTCATTCTACGTACATTTATGTTTTTAAGTTTTACAACATAGAAATTGGCCTTATAATGGTGAATAATGAGTCTAGCACAGTATGAGCCTGTATTAAATGAAACTCTTAGAAATCGAAATTGTCATGCAAATGCGGACACATGCATCCTACGTTTGGTGGGATCGCCACGGCGAGTGCGTAGGAGTAGTGGTGGCACTACTTGGTTCCATTTTGATGCTAATGCGACATCACAGATGGCTTCGAGGTCCTGTTAACTTCTCGCTTTTTGGGAGTCGTCCCTCTATCTCTCTCCTCTCTTCCTCTCTTTCGAGTCTCCCGAGTCTTTTTGCTCTATTCTCTTCGCTGCTACAGTTTTTTACATCGTTTTGACGGCCTCGCTCTGCCGTGTCCAGTGCACGTATCCCGCAGCTCTGAAACCTGTTTCGTTTTTAAAGTCCATTGCGTGGAGTGCTAATGTTTTTTGACTGCGCTATAGAAATATCACTTAGCGTTTACTCTGTTGCTAAGCCTCTTTGGGATGCTTTTTAAAATCAATATGGATTTAATTACTTAGCAAGAAATTATATTATAAATAAACTAGCAACTCTATGAATTTAAAAATAAGAAATTATGTTTGCGTTGCCAAGTATACTTGAAAACTAAATTGCAAATTCTTGCGTGTTCACAATTATAAATATAACAATATAACTATTATAACTTACTATAATTGTGGGCTATTCTACAATGTTTACTATATGTACGGATGTTAGATGAATTTTCTTATATAGTAATAGTATTCTTATGAAATGGATAGTTTTTTTTAAATTCCATTTCATTGGTTTTCTCAAGTTACATTGGTATGCAGGATTTCGCTTAACAGTTAGAGAGCACGAGAAAGACCTACCTGCAAAAGCTTAGCTTCTTCCTTTTTTTAGCACCGTAACAAGATGATCCCTTAACTAAGTATGAATACATAGGGATCCGTGTGTACTTTAAAAATGATTTTACTTATCAGGTATTTTTAATTTTTCTGACTTAATTTTTAGATATTGAAAAGGTGAAGATGTATATAAATGTAAAACATCCAAATTTCCATCAGTATCCTAAATATTCTCCAGTGTAATAATTTCTTTAACATTTATTTTAACGTTTCCTTTCCAGAAAAGAACTTGACATTTTCAAGCTCATGCTCAACCCGCCTACTCTTTATTTTTATATTATCCAAGCGCGCATATTTACCGAATGTAAATAACCAATTAACCGAGCGCTCCCATTAATTGCTCCCCAAAGATCTCGAGGCAGCGCTTTTTTTCTGGCCCTCGCCCACACCCCGAAAAGCGGCAAGAAAGAGATCCCATGCCCACGCCCACGCTCCCTCAAAGAAAAAGAAAAAATCACGAAGCTTACAAGTAACGAGAACGAGCGGGCAAAAACGTCGCGGACGCGACATCGAAGTCCGATGTGAATGGTCTTAAAATTAGAATCCGTCGCCTGCGCTCTTCTCTCTCAACACACACACACGCAGGGTGGACGTTGTCACGAGGCGCCCGGAGCCTTGTCCTCCTCCCCCGTCGCGCGCATCTCCGAAACCGGTTGCGGACCTGGGAGAAACATCCACAGAAGAGAGAGAGGTGCATGAAATCGGCGCGCACGGCGGATCGCGCGCGCGCGCATGCAAATTCCTCGGGTATACAGCGGCGCGTCAAAGAGCGAGACTCGCGGAGCTCTAATCCGGTTTCGCGAGAGTAGCGTGTAACCGCACGGGGCGACGCTCGCTGCTGTATATATGTATACCGGATTGCCTGTCGAGCGGCGATGATTCGAGCCCGACCGGCGCTCCTCTGATTGCTCATATTGTCGCGCTGGGTAAGCTTCCGCGTACTCTAGATGGATATTCCATAAAGGCTGACTAATGCCGATCAATCGAGAGCCCGAGATAAGCGACTACTTATCCGAACAATTAAGGACCCGTCTTTGGGATCTTTAAAGTATAGTAAGAAAGGAATTTTCGGGCCGGGCTCCTTCCGCTTTTGGCTGGCGCGTTCTCTTGACGTGAGCGTGCGCGCGCCCGCGCGATAGCTTATTCAAATTTTGCGGTTCCGCTTGTTAAGTGTGAACGAGCTGGCTTTTACGGCCTTTTTTGCATTGTGCGGGAATGTCGTAAAGGCCGGGGAGCGCGTGTCTCTGGAATGCCTCGGGCGGCCGAGGATCAGACGATCTTGTTCCAAGTGGACAGTAAAGTTGGGATTTAATTGACAGATTTTATGCCGCGCAAGTGTATATTGCGAAAAAGTAGTGAATAATTTTTTAACAAGCTTTGCGGTAGTAAAAGAGCTTTTTATAAAACATGTTGGACACGTATTTACGTTTGAAGTATTACCAAAATACGCTATTTTTAGAAAAAGACTACATAGATAAGTGTACGTTTTTATTAAAAATACTGATTTTCATAATCTTAAAAATAAGCCTGCACAAGCAAAGCACCGAGCAGCTACTTTCTAACTTATACCGTACAAAATCTTCCACGGCATTCAAATGTCCGATTTCGCGCGAGACTCCAGACACGTTCGACGCATCCTCGCGAACCAGCCGAGCGCTTTGCCACCAAGAATCGAGGCGCTCAGCATTCGAACGAGCCGGGAGGATTGTATTCTGTTATCCGGCTCGAGGTCGCAGCAGCGCGCGCGTGTGCAGAGCCACAACAAAGAGGGGGATTGAGAGTCGATCAGCCTAATGTCGGAAACGGTAATCCCAAGTGGCGATCGAGTCTGGACTAGGGGGGGGGGGCGCCGCGCGGGAATCCCGCATATATCCCTTTGTGCGGTCGCAGTCGCGAGGCCGCCGCGCTAGCTCCTTGCGGAGGCTTACAAGCGCTCAGCGGCGTCCCATTTGCGAGAGGGTAATATCCTCTTTCGTTCATTTTCCTAGTTCTGGAAGCGAGGGCACGTGCCGCACTTGGCAACGCTCAAGCACGTGTGTATAGAAGCGGCAACCGCGAAACTTGAAAGTATATTGCTGAGATGCGCGAGGTACTTTTAGTTGATGGCTGGTGCTTATTGCGATTGTGTTGTGAGCGACTATTACGCACTTTGATGTGGTTGTATTGGTTACTCGGAGAATTTATGGGTTTGATTTTTCAGTGCTGGTGTTGTTTGCTCTTTGTGATCAGAAATGCTTTTGTTCAGTGATGTTGAGATTTAGTTTAAGGGAAAACAGTACCTTACACGTTCCTTGTTTTATTGGCATCAGCATTATTGATAATAATTAATTGTTGATACACATTTTCAATGTTTCATGACCAGTGTTATAAAGACAATGTTCTTCTTTATTGTCTAAATGAAGATTGAAGTCATTTAGTTAAAAAGTGAAGTCAAAAAACAAGAAATACGACATAAAGAATTTTTGCGTAGATACCCTGGTAGAATCTGATTCTATTTCCTAACTAGTTAATAGCTATTGAACGTAGGCCCAGGCTCGAAATAAGGTTGTTATACTGGGTCGTTTTTAACCAGCGATGAAACGCTTTTTCACCTATTTCCTAGGTATTTACTGGATTGCAGATTCTTAGACACTTACAAGCTATTAAATA
>JAPYZA010016756.1:0-11200 GCA_030522685.1 Eupelmus azureus
TATAGGAAGATATATATATATATATAAACACAAGGAACAAGGGCTTGTTCCTGCTCGTTCTTGTGCTCTGTCCTTTTTTCTGTGTTAAGGGCCTAATAATAATCTTAAAATTCCCACCTTAAATCTAGCCACGTAATTTTCCTCACCTCCCAACAACATTTTCACCAACTCCAACTGACGCCAGGTGCTGACCTAACCTCACTACTTGAACTCACTCGCTATCATTCGGCCGTCACTGCACCTCCGAGCACATACTTTTCTCTTCTTTCTCTCGGGGTAAATCGCCGGAAATCGACGCGACCATCGATCCTGCTCGTGCCTCGCCTCAGACGCCCAATTTCCGGGGCGCGCTGCTGCGCTCTTAAAATTGCGCTGCTGCGAGCCGATGCACATACGCCGCCTGTGTAATTGACACCCTTCCGATCGTACATACACCAACGGCGTTCGATTAATAAGCGAGTATACGCGCCAGCTCCGGCGATTTGATTTTACACACTGGAGGACTGTTATTGGCGCGGAAAGTGCGGGCATTGGTGGCTACGAACTTGAAATATACCGTGCGTGGGCCGCCGCCGCTGAGTGTATGGATGTGAGGTTATGTTTGTTTTCGAGCGGAAAATAAGCAGGTTGCCGCTGATAGATTTTTGAGTGAAGTGTGGATGGAAGGTAGGATCGTAGGAGTGTGAGAAGCTTTGTGGCCGGACTGTAACAGTGTAGTAATTTGCAGAGAATGATGATTTTCAGTTGCGACGGATTTTTAGATGCGTAAGTATATTTAGGCGCTGTTTTGCACAATGGCACGCTCGTAAAGAACGAAAGGTAAGATATATATGATTTAGGTACATCAAAGTGTGTTTTATAAAAGCATGATTTATAGCAAAAAAAAAAGATTAACCGTTAGCTAGATAATCAAAACAGTAAAATAGGTATGCATTTCGAAGAAAATTAAACAATTTTTCCTCGCGCAATTAGTTTTGATTGAAACATAACGCCTAGAATATTAACGCGCGCCATAACCTCTCGGCAGAGAGCGCGGCGCTCGTAACTAATAACGAAAATTCGATAATAAATTATCCAGCCATCTCGTGGCTCAACGGACTTTGTTGTATCAATAAATAACGTTTTACGAAAAGAGCGCGCGCACTTGCGTCCGCGTCACGTCCTCGAAAAACCACACTGACTCATAAATCCATTAACTTCAAAAAGCAGAGCCCATAGATTAGCGAAAAGCGCGCTCGAGCGCGAGCTTCATTTTAAATCAGTCATGCGCGCATTAACTTCACCGATCAATCAGTCGATCTCGACGCTCGGCTAAATCATCGCTCCGAACGCGATGCAAATGTAAATACAGCCGCGGCGCGGAGCTATGCCCGAGAGCCATAACTCGCGCGTGCGCGCGAGCGAGCGGCCAAAATAAAGATGCGCGTTTAATAAAATTACAATACAGTTAAGGCACAATAACAGTCGAGCGGGAAAATTAACGATATTTTCCATTAAACCGGCCGTTTATTATGCGCGAACGAAGCCCAGAGAGAAATTCCGTTATCTCTGCTGCGCGCGTTTACGTTACGATAATGCGGACCCCACGAGAGTTGGAGCGCCAGAGAGCGCGATGTAAAATCAGTAAGCTTTCGTAAATTTCGTTTAAACAATCCCGGGCTAAACAATTTTCCGGGGCTCTGGCCGGCAGAGTAACGGCACCCCAGCGGCCCCGGCCTGAAAAATCGAGCGGCCGAGAGGGAAGGAGAGAAAAAAGAGAGATGCGGATATGGAGATATAGAGAGAAAGAGAAACAATGCAAAAAGCGAGCGAGAGAGAGAAAGATAAAGCGAGACGCACTCTATGTATGTGTGTATGTATGTATATATAGAGAGCCCGTATGCTGCTGGCTGCGAGCGGCGCGTTTGCTCCCCGAGGCCTAACGTCCTACATCCACCCTGATTCGATTATGATAAATACCGTATTGTCACATAAATCACTCCCCCGATGGATCGCGATATGCCCCTTTTTTCTTTCTCTCTCTCACTCGCTCGCTCGCTCGCGCGTGCTCGACTGTTCTTTTTCTTCCTTCTCTAAATCATTTCGACTGCGCGCGCGCGTTTTCGAAAGTCGCTCTCGTATATACATGAATTCTAGGATTCTACTTCGAAACGCATCGCATCGACAAACTGCTCATTTGGGAATTGTCTCTTCTCCGAGTGTCTGTGTGCTTGATGCTTTTTTCGGGGCTTTTAGCGTTGTGTTTTTTTATCGTAAATAATAAATTTAAAATTTTGTTTTTTTGATGGCTGGGGGAGAGTTTTACGACGTACGTCTGTGGACGTTTCGGACGATTATGTATAGGGAGGGGTACGTAGATAACAATTAACGGGAGATTTTTACGATGCAGGTTAAGAGCGGAGATTTTATGTGAAACCGATAAATTATTTTTAAAAGGACATTTTAAAACTTTTATGTGAATTTTATCTCCTTTTTATAAACAGAAATTTATTTTGTATTTTCGTAATAACTGATTCAAAACAGTTGAAAGTGCTTTAAAAAAATCTGTTTTGTAATTATCTAGTTATAGTTTATATTTCATGTGATTAATACAATGAAAAAATGAAAAATATCCTTATCAAAGATCACCTCCTCCAGATAACAACTCCAATTTTTTACTCGCACAATTATTTCGACACAAGCTCGAGCACTAAATACAACGCAACACCTCGCTGACAGAATTACTTGTCACATTATCCGTCAGAGCCCGGGCCTCAGATTTAATCAAGCCTCACACTTCCAAAAAATTCCCCCCCACTTAATTAATAATCCCCAACAGAACCAACCGGCAAGCCTCCGCGCGACAACAATAAAGCCGCTCCACCTGCCCTCGCCAGACTCAATAAAGATCTCGCAGTCGCGAGCGCGCGCGTATATAAACGCTTATTTTCCCGTAACCATACACCTCGGCGTCGAGCCGGCCGATCATTACGATAATCGCTCTCTGGCTCTCGCGCAACGGAATCGCAAAACGACGAGCCCGAGATAAAAGTTGATTTATACGTTTAATTGAGGATGAGGCTCGCGCTCGTTCCGCGATGAGAAACTGGCCCGTTCGTATTCTTAAATCGTTGTAAATTCACACCGCGCGGCTGATATCTGAGTATATACCTGAGAGCGCACAGCTGTTCGCGGAGGAAAAAATTTCGGCCGAGAGGTGAAATTTGGCCGAAAAACTTACAGCTCGGTGAGAGAAATCACGCGCCGATCGACGAGCGCGTAAGTAAGGTGTCTATATTTATGAGGTCCCATATGCCGCCAAGCGGACTCGCGCCCGGCGCCACGCCGAAAGACCGATGCTGAATCGCTGATCGATCTGCTCGACGCGGCTCCCTTTTACAGTGTGTACGTCGGACCTTTTTTTTTGGTGGAAGTGAAGGTGCGTATAGTTTTTTCAGAATCGGGCGGGATATTTAAATGTAGTTTGAGGAAGGAATATTTATTGCCTGTTTAAATTATGATGATTGCTTAATAATTCAGGATTTTGTTCAAAGAGTTTCATTAGAGTGTTTAATATTTCTGTATTCCTTAAATTTTTATTGATTCTTTTATTTTAAAAATTAACACTTCCCTGATGGTAAAAAGTTATTCTAGTTTTACCGAATGAGAACCGATTATTAAACACTAAATTAAATTTAAGAAACAAAGAATACATCTACTCGGAAAATTTGTGTAGAATTTCAATTGAAATAAAAAAATTTACTATAAATGTTTCACTTTCTTCCCAAATACTTTTATGTGTCCATCGCAAACTTATTTAGATTAACTACAAAACATATAACTCCCAATTTTACAACAAACCGAGCGCAAAATAATACATCAATATCAAACTGCAGCTACATGAGCGCGCGTCTATCTCTCTCCATCTCCCTCCTCGTCTCCCTCGGCAGGGCATCTGGTCCACGCTGCACATATACATACACACACACAAACCCACATATACAAGCGAGCGAGCGAGCGCGCGATGTCCCGCCCGGATATCGCCCATAATTTGCGCGCCCCGGCTAATATATTACCTGGCAATTTGCTGGGCATATACCCGCTCTTTCTCGTCGAGCAAGACGCGCGCTCGCGAGAGCGCAATTATGAATGGAGAGAGAGAGAGGGAACGAGACAGAGAGATAGGGCCCTTTGACCCGACGGTTCCGAGCGTTCGCCACATGTCCACGCCGTCTGCGAAATTTCGCCGCGCTCGGATGAGCTCGCTCCACTGTGTGCATGTGTAGCTAGCCGCATATCCGCGCGCCGCTTCCAGGAAAGTTACGAAATTTTAGGTGGCTCCGCTCGTTAATGCGCCGATTAATGCCCGCGCGACGCTCGATTAACGATGCCCCGTGCTGATGTACGGCGCGTTACGTTGAATTTAATTAAACGATTCGTTGGGAATGTTATAAAGTGCTTTTTCGATGGGAATGGCTGCGGGCCGGACGAGTGTGTGTGTGTGTGGAAGTTTTGGTCGTTGCGTTTTGTCTGTTTGGAAAGTTTAATCGGTCTTATTAGATTCGAATTTTATGGTATCGAATAGATTATGGAATTTAATTTGGTGAGTTCTCTTATGATTATTATATCAAGTGGATTTGACGATGAAACTTTGACGATAAAATGTATACTGAAAACTATGAAAACTATTTTTATTGCAACTGTTGAATCATAGTTTTTAGAGGATTTTTCAGGCTTAATGGTAAATGGGAAATAACAAGTGAGTCAGAAGGTCGAAACTAATTGGGGGGTTAAGTATTCAGCGGGAAAAGAGACAGATTAGACTTGTAATAAAGTGAGCCTGGGGCTGCATTCGCGCTCAAAACGGCCGACGAGGGAGTCACTAAGGCATCGCCTCCGCGGCGAAACTACAGTGAAACAGATTTAAACTCGCGCTTCGACCTTCGAGTTTACACCAAAGTTTCTTGCCTTTTAATTAGTCACGCCGCCGGCCGCCCGGACGCTGGCAAAAAATCTCTTCAATTTATTGCATTATAAATAGGCTCCAAGTTGATCTTCTAGTTTAATAATTTATAGACATAACGGTATTTTTCTGAAGTTTCTTCAGTGTCTTGCGACTCTTATTATTTTACTTAGAATTTTTTTTGTACAATTTAATTTTTTACTTTTTAATCAAAAAGTACTTTTATAAGTTTACATTTAATATTTATTTGTTACATTCAAAAATATCAGTGCAATTGGAAAAAAGTCGGCACAGACTTAATGGAAGTTTAAAGATTTTATTTTAAGATAAGATGCATATCACTGTATTAATCTCTGAATGTCAATAGAAAGCTATGATTGAGTAGAGTAGGGAACCACCCCTAATATTACAAGTTTTTCGCTTGGTGAACATTGCCCTGACGTTGATGAACATCTTTAAACTGAAATACTCTCTTCTTATCTCGAAGATTATCGTACAATTTTCATTATAAAAAAATATACATCATCCAAAGAATAAACTTCAAAAAACGATTTTCAGTAGTAACGAAACGTAAATAAAAATACATATTTAATTTTAAAAAATGATAAACAATTGTTCACAGCTATGAATGATAGTTTTGAATTATTTTATTCGCCTCGCTAAAATTTTTCGTTCTTTCAACAAAACCGTGAAAATCCATTCACTTTGCGTTGAATAAATCAGCACTGAGTCAGCTTACTTTTCCTCTTTCTACCTAAACGTCTCCATCACCTTCTTCAGGAATCAACTAATCTTCGCGATTTCCGGGCGCCAAGACGCACAGCCTCGCTCTCTCACGTACGCGCCCGAAATGTCGAAGGATCAATGGTCGCAGTAACGAGCTCGCACGCACGAGTACGCGAGCAGAGGAAGAGAGAGAGAAAGCTGAGATATATAGGATGAGTCGGCGGAAAGTTGCTCCTCGCCGGCTAAAGTAATTCGGCAGGAGAAATTACTTAACTCTCGGATGATACATAAATTAAGGCGGAATCGTAAAAGGGTCTGGCGGGGGATAGAGAGAGAGAGAGAGAGAGAGAGAAAGTCGAGAGCGCGCGCTCAGCCAGTTAGCGTGAGGGTGCCCCAGGGGGCTGTACAAGCCTTCCTCCTTCCGTCTCTCTCGCTCTCTTTCTCTCCCTCTCTCTCTCTATTCGCGTAGTTGCGCTACTCCGTCTATCTCTCGCTCTCTCTCTCTCTCTCTCTCTCTCTCTTGTTCTCTCTCGCTCTTTCAACCCTTTACGATGCTACGCCACTGCTTAATAGAATTACCCTCTGAGCTCAAGTTAGCCGCGTTAGATTGAAATCGCCATCACATTTTTAAAATCTCATTAATTAAGTTAAAGTCTGCGCCATCGCGGCCACCGCCGCCGCCGCTGCTGCTGCTGCTGCTGCAGTAGCGCAGAGCGCTACTCTTGCTCTCCGCTATACTTTTATTTTTTAACCTCTCGACTAGAAGAGAGCTCCTCGGTGTATACGCGCTCCGGCTCTTTTATTTTACAGTTGTTGCATTTGGGCTTGTCTACTTTTCTTTCGCTTTTGTTCCTCCTCTTTTTTTTTTTTATTTGCCCCGGCTCTTTTACGCGTCTTTTACGAGAAGCGTGGCTCGCTTTATTTTCGCCGAGGGCTCGATTGTTGTTTAAAGGCGTATTAGGTATTTTCGAGTATGATGATGTATACTTGTGGAGACACATGTTTAATTAAGATGAAAAAAGTTATTTTACATAGTTAAAGATTGGCTATATTTGAAATTTTATTTCACTTCGGTTTTATATAATTTAATAATTTTTAAAACTTGTTGTAAATTCAGTTTCCAAATTACCAATGTACTATCCAATACGAATGTTCAAGATCATAAATTACAGGCATCCGATTCAAATACAACCTTCATTTACAAGCTTTATCTAAGGACAATTTGCATCCAATAATCAATCACAAAACAACTTTCCCACACTACCGATCCAGCCACACGCAAATCCCAGTACATAGGCCAAAAAAAGACAAGAGACGCGCGTCGAGATAAGCATCTCCATCCCTTGATCCTCCAGCCACGTGAGCAAAGATTTTTCCACGCAAATATCACCCCACAACTCCCTATTGCGCAACGCCCCGAATTATTATCCCCAAAACATCATACGTATCCATATACATCCTATACGAATCGGCTGGGTATAAGGTCAGAAGCGAAGACGCGCGCAGTCCATTAAAGGCTCCTAAGTCCCGTGCGAAGAGCGATGCGTCATTGAGATACATGGGGATTTCCGCGCGCGATAATAATAATCCGAAGCCAGAGCGCACCGCACCCCCTTCACTAGGATTACGAAATATGCTCCCCCTGGCGAAGCTGGCGCGCGCGCGCGCGCGACTGGGATTATCGCGCTCTCGATAAGCTAATTCCCTGTGTTTTTCGGCCTGGAAAACCAGAGTCGCTGCGGCGGCGGCGGTTACGGCTCGCGCGCTGGCTGGCTGCTGGTTGAGTAGGGGCTTTTTACTGGATCTCTCTCTCTCTCTTTCGAGGGGTGGAAGAGGAGGTTTGTTGTGGGAATTTCTTATCTTGTTTGTTGCGCTCGAGCCATTGAGTTATGCCAGGCTTAGCGTTTTATTACGAAATTATTTGATAAGGGTATTAATAGGCTGTATGGTTGATGTATGGTAGAGATTAGATTCAGGGAGCTTGAGATGCTTTTTTAATTAGTGTGAAATTTGAAGATTATACTTAGATTATTTTTGGTAAATGTAAGCATGTATGCCGGTTGAAAGCATAATAATTGTGATTTATCCCGAAATAACTCCATGACAAACGAGAGACGCTAAATTTCTCAAATTGCTGCAGATAGAGTAAAATCGACATAACTCATCCCGATAAAGATTAACAAGACCGATAGCAATAATTTTTTCCACACTCCCCAAGAACACAAGCATCCACTCTGCCCGCTAATCCCCAGGATTCCCAAAACCACGACTACAACTCCGCCGCAAATAACACAGGATAAAAACAACTAAAATTAATTACCCCATCCCTAAAAAGCGTCCCAAACGCCATGATTCGCGCGTTGCGCAGGCTCCGGACAGCCTGACAATGCTTACTCGGCAGGCGCGCACATTATAACGACGTCTTTATCGCGCTCATGGGAGAAAGCGAGCGAGCGATATATCAAGCCCGGGCGCGACGGTATATCGCGCTCTCTAGGAGGAAAAGGTTCCAGGCCACTTCTGGGACTCGCGCGTTCAATGTCTACTATATACCTTAGTCGCCGGGACGTTTTAATGAAAAATCATACAGGGGCTGCGCGCGAGTTTTCGGTTGTATTTAGATTAGGCGGGGTGCTGAGGTTGGGTATGCTGGGCTTTCTCAATTCTGTGCGCTGGTTTTGAAAAGTTCAAATTGGAATTGTATTGGATTTTTAAAGGTTGCAAGTTATTGTATGATTATTAATAATGGAATGTGACTATTTTATAAGTTTTTATTGCAAACAAAGTTTTATGACTGGATTCGGCTTATAAGATTTGTCACGTCTATCATGACAACAAGCTCATCATGCCACTCTATTTCCAGCCACACACAGCCGCACGCGCCAGCCTCAGGAAATTCGTCTAAGGTGACGCAGCTAAAAGTCAGCCGACTTTTATCTCTCCCGTCGACAATGCGACAATCATCGATGCAGTTCTCTCTCACTCTCCTCGCGCCTCCGGATGCACGCGTCAAATTTTGGCCACGAAGAGAGCGCAACCAGCTCTCTCATCGAGGATCCCACCCTTATACACAGACCTGTTCAAACACATTAGGGCTCGACATCCGGCGGGCCGGCTAAGTGGCCCGGCGCGTGTCGATTGTTGTCGCCTCGCTCTCGCGAGGAAATGGGAAAGTCGAGTGGGGCCGTCGCTGTATTTTGCCCGATTCTTTGTATTTACACGTTTTTTTCTCCTCGGCTCGATCTCGAGAGGTGACGATCCGAATAGCGGGTGTATGTACATTTGAATGGTTCGGTTAGGAGAGCGCGCAGATGCGCAGCGTCACGTCCGATCTCATTTTCGACCACCTTTATGGCAGTTTTTTGAGAAGAGCCGAGTGCGATGTGGGAAGCTTGCTGTGTCAATGACCATTTTTTTAATGTAATTTCATGGGTGTTACAAAATATTGTTTGGCTTGGATAGCTTTTGAAGGTGTTACTTTATATGAACGACTTGGGTGTGTTTTTATTTTGAGATTAAAGAGCTTACTCAAGTTTAAGTTTTTGTTAGATAGACAATTTCAAATATTTTCTGTCAAGATTTTAATATATTTTTTTACCCGGAGAATTTTTTTGGAAAAATTACTATATTGTAATTTTTACTAGAAATATAGGAAAATTCACTAAAAATCTAGAACAATGTATTAGAAAGTTTAGTAATTTTTTGAATTTTCAGTCTTTTACCGCTTTACGGTGTAGTAATTTTTCCAAAGTAAATTTTCTTTGTAAAAAATAGTGAAAATGTCCAAATCATTAAATACATTTGTATCATTAGAATTTCCAAAATAGAAAGTCACAAATCTATCCATACATTATCGTAAACAAACAATCAATAAACAGCAACAAATTCAAGCTTTAAACTTCCAGCTCACAATTACACGCAAACGTGAGCCATCGCAACCGAACGCTTTACACCGTGACGCAAACGTTAATCGAACCACATCCCGGCATCCTCCAGCTCTCTCTCTCTCTCTCTGTAAATAAATTCCGAATTTAATTCCATTTTCCATTAAAAGCGGCCAAAGAGGAAGGCGCGCGCGTGTATATAATCCTCGCTTATAAAGTGCGCGCGTAACGAGTTCCTCTCTCTCTCTCTCTCTCTCTCTCTCTCTCGAAATTTCCCACGAAAACACAACGCAAATCCGCAAGCAGCGCCCATTGATTCAGCGCGTATCATCGTAATTTCACGGCGCGTTACCTACGCGAAATAACTCGAGGGACCTGCATATCGGCCTCCTCCCCCCCATACTCTCTCTCTCTCTTTCCTCCTCCTTCGGCCTTTAAACAAGCCACGAAATTGGTTTACTTTTCAGACGACGAACCTCGAACCGAGAGTCCAACCCTCGAGTGCCGAGAGGAGATGAAAAGAGACGGCGAGGGAATGAAAGGGAAGTTGACGATAAACGAAACGTCGTTTCTGTTACGTTAGATCGTCGGATTTGAGCATTCAAAAATATAATAAAGTAAGTAGTTTAAAGAAATTTTTAATTTTTCATACTTTTTATCTACACCAAAATGGAGCTGCAATTTTTCACGGCTAGTATTTACAAAATCTCTCAACGCGGAACTTTAAAATGATTTATGAAAAAAATCTCAATCTCGAATTAACGAGCTAGGTGCGAAAGCGTCGGCGAAAAAGCTGGGCGCGTCCGGCGATGAGGAAGAGAAGACGAGATTGAACGGGATCAGAGGGTGAGAGCGTGTATATACGTAGAGTGCGCATAGTCGTTTGAATTACGCGGCTGCAGCCGCAGGGGCAGAGGACAGGGCGGCCAGTAGGTTGGCGCGGGCGCAAAAAACATCGAGCCTAATTCCGATGGGCTCCCTCGGGTCTCCCTTTCTCTCGACGACCGGTGAATTAGCCTTTTAAATTGCTTCACCTATACGCCAGTAGCATATCTCCCGCGCGTGTTTTTCCCGCGATTGGCCTATGCCATCCAAAAAATGACCAAATAGCAATGAAATTTCTGCCGTTCCGCAATTAAACTCTCTGCTGCGCAGGGCTGAGCTGCTTTGTGCGCTGCGAAAAATCGAAAAAGCGAGATTGAAAGTCAATGCTGAGGGGGAATGACTTCGTTATGCGGATAGAGAGCTGTGAAAAGCATGAATCTTCAATTAAAAGAGATGCGCGTACGCATACACGTGTGTAAAGGGCAAAAAACGTGAGCTGGGAAGCGTATGTATATTCAAATTTGCTGAAGATACTCGCGGGTGCAAGGTTGATGCATTATATTGCCCTGGGCTTGTATGGAAATGTGCCCTGAGTTTTACATTGCTTGTATTGAGCTTTAGTTTTACATTGGAGAGATGATTGGATGAATATTTAATTTGATCGTTTGTTTGATCCGCTGTTCATTGTTGAATGTTTATTGGCCATCAGTTGTACTTTTCAATATTTTATCCAATATGCTGTAGTTTCATCATAAATAACGAGAAATTTAAAAGAAATTACATTTCTAAGCAATAATTGTCATAAAATTTTGTAAGGACCCTG
>JAPYZA010016769.1:0-14495 GCA_030522685.1 Eupelmus azureus
CCCCGGGCTTCAGTGAAGCGAGAAATAGCTCGTCGAACCGAGAGGCAGGAGCGAGTAGCGAGAGAACGCGAGAAGGGCGCACCCGTGGGGCATTATGTTTTCTGCCGCGCGGACTTCCGGCGATTTCTCGTCAGTGTGTATATATATATATATATATGTACATTGCGAAGCGAGCGAACGTGAGAGTGAGAGAAGCGAACGCACACAGCTTTAGCCCACTTCCTCGCGGCGAACAAAGATCTTTACAAACTTCTCTTGGACTGCAACGTCAATCCAAGAGGTGGGGGAGCTGAGTTCTTGATCGCTTTGAAAAGCAAATGCAATTTAATACCGAGAGCGTCTGTTGCGATCTTTGCTGTGGGTATGTGTGTGTTTGTGTGTGTGTGGGATAGACATTCTTTGGGATAGACGTTGTTTTATGTTTTTCTGATGGCTTGTAGTTGCCATTGTTTGCTCAAAAATATGTGCTGATTGTTTGCCTGGCCGCGCGATGTAGGTCGAGTGTCTGGGTATTCGAAATCCAAAGTGCGCTGGATATTGAAGTTTAGCGTCGATTGTGACAGTTGAAGTTTTAACTGCAGATTTGTGGTTGACTCTAAATTTTATTATTTGTTAGGTCTTTATTTGTTTAAAATTAAGGAAAGTATCCGTATTTTTGTATATTTAGTATTTGAATTGATTTTTTTAGTTAACAATTGTAGCTATAAGCAGAAGTTTTACTTTATCCATCATACGCACTGTGAAAGTTTTGTATTGTAGGTTTCGCTCTTGAAATTGATATCTTCTTACAGAATACACGTCTTCCCATTCAATAGATTTGCTTGTTGAATCGAATTTTTTGCATCTGATAACAAAAGGAAATCGTTGAATGTAACGAAAGAAATGATTTTCTTTGTGCGTTAGGTATACGTTACAGCTTTTACTGCTATCAAAGAGGATCAGCAGCAGTTCCGACATTGGCCTAAGAAATATATCTACTCCAATAACTCCTAGATCTTTGTACATCTTCTAAATTTTAACTTGTGTAAAAATTCTACGCTATTTGAAGTTCTCACGAATATTTTGGTAAAAAATCCTAAAATATTGAGTTAAGAATTTTCAAATAGATGCATTAAGATAGTTGTAAATTCGACCTTAAATAATTATTATCTAAAAAACTTGATAATTAAAGCAGGAAAGCGCCGCACACAGCTCCAATCAATCACAAAATCCACAATATCTTCATTGTTCTGCAATAACGAATTACCATACCCAGCGCATTACGCTGAAAAATATAACGACCGTTCCTTTGTACTTTCGGCTCCCTTCCTCCACATACCCAACCAGCAGCCCCATTCTGTCCCATTCACCATCAGCGGCTATAACTAGAAGAAGCCAAAACTACTTCATCTCAAAACTCGAAAACCATCACACTCACCCTCATAAAAATGTCAATTAACAAAGCCTATATCGATTACCTAGCTCAACCACGCCGCGATAAAACCTCCCCCCGCTCACATAGCACGAAGAAAAATCCCGCTGACAATGCGTTATTTAGCAATCCATTACCCGCAGGCTCGCGCTGTACGCATATACCTGCTCTCTCGGATCTGATTTCAAGCCAGCGCGAGCGCGCGATTTCTCGCGAAGAAATCAGCCGGGCGAAATGATGTAAATGAGCGTACGCCCCGGAGGAGAGAAAAAGTCTCCTCCAGGCCCAGCGCCCAAGTTACCGTTATGGGATTTCGGCTGTATACCTCCTCGGCGCGTCCCTCTTTTTTTCCCTTCTTCTTTGTTGCAGCGGCGGCGCGCTCGCTTCTTTTTTTCCATCCTCTTTTTCCTTCCTTCCTCGCGCGCGCGCGCTTCGGCTTACGCTGAGAGAGATTTTTCGGCGAGGCTCCGGAGGTCGGTTATATCGCTTCATTCGTGAGCGGTGAAAAATTTTTTTGAATTATTAATAAGCGGCGCGTTACGCTGGCGCAGAGTTACCAGCCGATTGGATTTTCCAGGTGCGCGCGCGCACACGTGGCAGTTCGAGTGCTCCTTTTTATTCTGGTCTATTGGTTGAGCACACTCTGGATGTATTATATGTATGCGTGTGTACGCGTGAATTCGAATGAGAGAGGAATTGGTGTGGAATGCGTTTTTGTTTGAATTATTTTTCTCCGGCCTTTTTTTCATCTTTGATTACAAGCGCGCGCTTATCGGGAATGAATATTTGTTGCGTGACGTTTTCAAATCGCCCGATGCCTGTACTTATATGGGCGATGCACCGGCTCGTGTTGAATGGTTATATAGTTGAGTAGCAGCGAACGAGCTACGGGGCTGGTTTTCTGTTTCTCCTTTTAAAGTATGATTATTGATGAGATGAGAATAAATTAGGTTTTTTTTGGGTGTTGGTAGTTTGTGAGACAAGAAGGGTTTTGTTCGAGATTAGTTTAATAATAATGTAATTTTAGGATTGAATTTCTCATATTTTTTTCGTATTTACATCTGTGGTAAAAAAATTTACAGAAGTCTTCAATTTTATTTCATTATAATTTACATTTATCTGAGATCAAGTGATGAATACTGATACTTATAATTATAAAATTTGTTGGTTAACTGAAACATTTTTTAAACCTTATTAAATTTGAATAAGGATTTAAGTATTATTAATTATAATGTTTTGGCGATTATATATTAAAGCAATGATATAACCTGTTTTCAAATTAACGGTTTTCAAACTTAATCACAGTAATTGATTATGAAATGAAAAAAATATCACCCCAAAGTGAACCCGTATAAAAAATTAAGTAGGACCCAAGCGTAGCTCGTCCAATTATTGATTTAATTTCGGCAATTAGTTATATCCCAGTTAGCACCTACTAAACCGTTAGTCCAAATCCATAAATATTCTACTCTGTAACGCCACACGTATACCTATTCGAGAAAGTTAACAAATTTACGAAATCAGCTCCCGTAATTAACCATCCAAATTCCGTTCTCCTTTCAATCGAGCAAATCGCCCAAATCTGATATCTCCAAGATACGCGACTGAAACATAATATTCAAAAATACGCAATGTACTTACGAAGGCATCGAATTTCCAGGCTGTATATACCTATGTACCTCGCTCTCATCGATTTCCATCGCTTGCGAAGCACCGCCTTAACAGCGGCGACACATTCGGAAGTCGGCAATTGCCCAAAATATATATAACAGAGGAAGCCGAGCGCGCGCGTTTTACCTCAGCTCCCCTCGCGTTTATATATACGCTCAACTCTTTACAAGCTTACAGCTTGCCGAGGAGCTGCTCTTGCTTCTATATAGGTGTAGGCATTACCGCGCTCGGCTCTGCAGCTGATGTACTTACTTTTTTTTCGAGGAATCGTTTTATCAGAGCGTTGAGTGATGGGGTTAACGGAAATTTCTATTTTGGGGGGGAGGAGAGCTTTTATTATGAGATTGGTTTTGAAGGTGGTGTGGTTGTATTAATAATGCTTTTGGAATGTTTACTGACGCTTGAATTCTATACATATTTAAAGTCCCGGCAATGGAATTTCTGTTTGTTTTGGAATGCGTGACTTTCCCGAACGAACATACAAAGATTATGTAAACAGTAAGTGTTTCTCTGTGTATGGCAAGTCGTTTAAATGTCTTATGCGAGTTTATGACCCATTTTAGCGGATATAATATTTCCTCACTTTACTGTTTGGAGAGCCATGAAGCCTTTATTCTAAACCCCTATATATACGACTGTTCGAGTATCGCATCATATTTTTAACGATCCTTTTATTTGGTAAATTTTGAAGAATCAATAAATTTATCTACTCTACTTAACGAAATACTACACCAACACCCACAATAAGACTCAAAACTTTTAATATAATTCAAACATCGACACGACAGACCCAAAAACAACAATGCAAAAACCAAAAGTCCAGTAACTTCCAAATCCACCTCGAAAAACAAACTCTCGGCTTGCGCACATGTCCGCGCTCTCACCTTTCCTACCAGACCCACTATATATCCCAACCTCCCCGCTAACGAAAATAACACAGCGCGCCCGGCAAATACGCGCCTTTTTCTTCCAGCTCGCGCGCGCGCGCGCGTTCATTTCCTCGGCACAAAAGCTCCTCCAAGGCATTTAAGAGAGATAGCGAACGCGCGCGCGAGGGCTTGGAGAGAGGGAGGCAGGTGGGCCTGCCTATATAACTCGGCTTCAATTTTCGAGCGAGGCAAGCTGCTGCTTCGCTGCTGCTTGCCATCTGGGCCCCGAAAACGACGTTCCATACGGCGTGCGACGCACGCGCAAGCCTGCCCAGGCAGGTTTCTAAGGTAAGCCGCGCGCGCGCGCGCACCTTGAAATGTACGTTTTTGAGATTGGAGAGCTGGATGTGGATGGGATAAGGCGAGCTGGAGATTTGGGTGAGGAGCGAGGGGCGACTGTATTTGCAAAGGGTTGTTAGGCTTTTTATAGGGTTGGGAGGTCTTGGAGATTGTGATTGAATAATTGGAGGGCTCGTTTGGTTAATGTCGCTGATTAAATTTATCGAACATCTCTAAAACGTATTGTACTCTCTAACTATATAAAATCCCATCGCACGACATATTTTCAGATCGAAAACTAAATTCAGCCTAAAACTCTTAATGCACGGCCGCAGCTTGAAAAATTTATTCATTAAATCAAGCCGAGCCAAGACGACGGCACAATTAATACCTTACCCGCATGTTATTAACAACGCCTGGGCACATCCTGCATCAGGACTTACCCAAGCCGAAAATAACCCCACAGCCAAGTATAATACCGGCTCTCTCGCTGGCGATTACGTTTTCGCGAATCTCTTTCGTCGGACTCGCGGCTCTTTCTTCCATTGGCCCCCGCGACTGTATAGCGAGTTCCTGCTTCTTCGTTTTTTTTGCGCGCAGGTGCGCTCCGAGAGCCCCGGTAGGAGCTCGCTTTTTTGGCAATTGCACTCGCGCCGAAGGAAGTGCAGCGATGATTCGCGCAAGTTTTAGCTCGGCTGCAGTTGTGAGTGTGGCACGATGGTCTTGTATATCGGTTCGCGAAAATTATTGTTATGCGAAAGAGGAGGTAGGTGTCGCAGTGAGTGAGAGTCGTTGGATAGAGGTGAAAAATATTTTATTATGAGAGGGAAGATGAAAAATATTGAAGTTTAATCGAGTCAAAGTAGACGAGTACTTTGATAAACTTCTTCAAGTCACCTTTTAAATTGCAGTATCTTTATTAACAACAGGGTTATAACATTAAATAATAAACTTTCTCCTCGCATTTGCTTTCATTAAACTCACTTTTTTCATATCTTTTGCCACCATAAAGCGATAAAAGTTTTTTGCACACTACTGGCACCCTGTGATACCCGATCCGACGAGCGATAAATCATATTACACCTGCAGGTGAAGATTACCGTCCAGTCTTCTACGATTAAACTGATTGATTATCTCTTGCACCCATAAATTCTTTTGTGTGCCATCATAAGTAGCAAGTCATCCTTTAATACAGAAAATTAACCAACATCATTATCTCTAATAATAAATTGCAGGAATAAGGTAATATAAACCAAATCAAGCAATCGGTATATTTAACGTATCTCCTCTCACAACAAAGCATCTAACCATAACGATCGATCTCCCAAATCCCATCCGCACGTAGCCGAACCTGTCCTCATCAAATCGCGATTTTCCCCGGCAAAGAGAGCCGAAAGGAAGAGCGTAGCTCTCCCCAAAATATAGGCCCCGCTATCAAAAGGTCAAAAGGCTGCACCCTCTGTAAAATCGGCCATTCTCACTGTGCGCGGGGCCATAAAAACTATAAAACTTGTCACTTGCTTGCGCCGGAGCGCTCTCATAGAATCTCGGAAATTTACGATCTTCCTCTCTTGCCGCCGCTGCTCTCTGCAGCATCTAAGCTCTCTCGCAGGAACGAGCACGAGAGCGAGCCGCATCTCTCTCTTCTGCCCCTCCCGTCAATGTCCATTGTCATTTGAGCGCTAAGCCCAGGTGCGCGCGAGCGAGACCAGGGACACGACGAGAGCGCAAAAAGAAGAAAGGCGCGCGGAGGGCAAAGAGAGAGAGAGATAGGAGGTTGGAGAGTAAGTATGCAAATCCGGCGCGCTTTCTGCGAGAGCGCGTGTAGATGCGTATTGTCTCAGGGAGAGCAAACGAGGAGGTCTGGAAATTGGAAAATCTTCCTGGAACGAGAAAATCCCGCGACAATGGGGAGAGAGGGAGAGAAGAGAGCAGGTACGAGCCTCTGCCAGGCGGCTATGTGCATCCTGGCCTGGCAACCAGAGCGACACGTGTATAGCTGAAAACGAGCGGTTGTTGCTGCTGCTTTGCTGAGAGCGGATGGAATCAGAGCTGTAAACACGCGCTGCAGCTATAACTATGAGTGTATAAGTGTGTATATGTAACCAGTCGTTTCGAGGGTTCGCCAAAAGAGTGAGGAGAGCTGGAGCGGTAAGAGGGGTGACTTTAACCCTGTTGCGATGTGCTCGCTGGTTTAGAGGTTTGCGATGAGCTCGGCTGGATGCGAATGTTTCGTTGCGCTATGAGATTTGGTGTAACGATTCTTTTCGTTTTCTTTGTTGAGGAGTTTTGAAAAGTGGCGATTTGGAATTGAATTGGGAATTGGTGAAATGGTTTTGTTGGTAAATTATGAGATTGTGGATTGATTAGAGTGATTTCTTTTGATAAACGGAAACATATATACAGAAGAAATTTTTATACAAAATAGGACATATACATTTTTTGCAAGTAAAACAGATGAACGGCAACAGTAGGATTTGTAACTATGTGTTTGTTAAGACTATTATAAAGAACTACAATAAAGATATATTGTGCTTTTAAATACTTTCAATTGCGTACAGATTAAATTTCATATTGTATATAATCTAACTAATTCTCAAGATCTTGCGTACTATTACGCATCTAATAGAAAAACCTTGATAATATATCATTTGCTTTTCGCTCCAAACCATTAAAAATTAAACCGAAAAACCAAACCACCCGCTCCCTCCTAAATAATTCAATCCGAACAAATCAGATCGATCCCTCCCAGAAAAAACAACATCCCAATTCCCATCACCTCTCTCCCACAAAAAAAAACCATCGCACCGACATTACCATCAAACTCTCTTACCCACCCTTCGCAAAAACCCGTCAACAAACGCGCGCTCGCGCAAGAAAGAAGCTCGCTGCACGCGCGCGGCTGCAGTCATACAACCTGGTGCACATAAAAGAAAGAAAAAAAAACAGAAAGAAGGAGGTAGAGGCAGCAGGAGGAGAAGAGAACGAAGGCGGGAAATGGAAGTCAGAGATAAAGAGCACGAGCGAACGAGCCAGCGAGAGAGAGAGAAAGATAGAACGAAAGGTGGAAGACGGAGAGAGAGCGAGTGGGCACGCGCCGACAGACGTCGAGCAGATGCGAGCGAGCAGCTGCTGTCCTCCTACAAGTGGTGCTCAATCATCCCCTTTTCCCCCGATTTCCCCGGCGGGCACGCGTCCACTGCGCGTATATACGGACTCATACAAAGGATCGGCCACGCGCCGGGCCGCTTTTCCACTGTGTGCGGCCTGCTACTATGTAGCTTTCTTTCTTCGGCTTTTTTTTCTCTTGATGGTACCGTGTTTTTGGAGAGAGCGCCGACTTGTTATTGTTGGACTTTTCCGATGCGCGCGGTGAGTTGGGGGTTGTTTAATTGGCCGTTGATAATGGACTGGTAGCGAGGAATTTGCTGTTTTTCTTGTTGCTTTTTTTTTAGTTTTGATGCGGCTGGTTAGGGGGTGGCGGGGGCCGCTAATTGAGGATTCTTTTGGGGGCTTTTTGTGTTAGGTATGGATGTGCATTGTTTAATGAGTTTCAGTGGTAAAAGGAAAGTTTTATGTCGGTCTTTCATTTATGCAAATAAAATTGCAGAATTATTAAGTATCAGGACGAAGTATTTTAGCTTTGATGTGAGTTTTAGTTTCTGTTAAAATCTAATATCCTGAAGCTATAAGATAATAAATCAAAATGTTGAGTAACAACTTCGTAGTAATTATATTGTCTGAAAATAGTTAATTTTATTTTTCATTAATCACATTTACTCTTTCCTATATATTACGCAAATGTTTTAAAACTTGTATTTTTGAATTTAATTACTACTACAATGGTTATGTAACATAATATAAACGAAAATAATTTTTTCGTTATAGATAATTCTTAAAATTGCCATAACTTATATTAAAGATGAAATTTTTTTTATTTCTTGTTTATTAAATCTATTTTTAATCCTTTTATACCAAGACTTTTATTGCATTTTGAAAGTTAAATCAACTAAAAATATTTGGAGAATTAATTTTGTTTTTATCACAGCGAACCGAAAATGTCTCTCTTGCTCCTGGTTTGAAAACAAAAAAATTATAATTTTAAAATAATAATTTTAAATAGTATTGCATACCCTGGTAGAAACGTTCCCCATATTTGGCCAGCGGATGGCTTACTGTGAAGAATTAGACATCCACTAGTTTTAGACACTTGACCAATTTTATTGGTGAAATTTCTACCAGGATATCTAACATACATGCTCTAGATTACAACTCTTTTGCTCCCTTGGAGTGATACTATAAATGTAGTATATATATATTTGTAGTATATAAAAACTAACATAACAATCAAGATTTTACCAGCAGTGCATCTCGTCGTCAGATCAGTCCAAAAACGAGCGCGCACCATGGAAGAAGAAGATAAGTGGAGATCCTTGATGAAGCACGTACGTGACTGCGTCGCGACGTCGACGAGTAAGTGCAGTATACTTTCGTACAGATTTCTGGCTACGTGCTCGGAGCAGCTGACAGGTCGTCGTGGGGCTCTGCGCGTTATAATTGCGGAATTCAAAGCTGCACTCTGCTTCCTGCCGAGGGTTAGCCTGCAGTCAAAATTTGGCTGTTTGTTTAGGGGATGTGCCGGTCGGATAGTTTTTGTTAGTTTTTGACGAACTGACGCGTGTGTCATAAATTTTTTAATCCAGGTTTTATCGGTTTCGAATTTGTGTTATTTTAGAGAATGTGGAACTTAAAAAGGAAAGGATGTTTTCATTTCCTTTCGTGGAAAATTAAGTTTATATCGTCGTGTTTTTTGCAAAGGTGTGATAATACATGAATAGTAGTTCTTTTTGTGAAGTCGTTCGACTTGTTGAAATTCCTTGTTGTATTTTAACGACTTTCTTATTCGTTATTCTTCCGCGTTGAAACAGAACAGCAGCTGAACAATCAAATTTTTTTAATCCAATGAACTTTTTCTCTAAGGCTGAAGATACATGAAAAGAAAACCTCCGACGCGCGAGCCATTTATCGAATCCATTTAAACACGCGAGTGACAGTAAGACATCCACGAAATCCGTTTTCTCTCCGACGCATTCACGAGTTTAAATGGATTTCGCGCCGAAAATTCCGCTCCGCCTAGACACAAGTCATAAGAAAAACCATTCATGCACAATCTTAAATGACACCTTTGTTACCTTCCCAAAAAAGCACAAAACCAACCCTTCAAAACTCGACGCTACTCTCCGAAAAATAAAAAAATAAAATCAATTCCACCGGCAAAATCGCTCAATCAGGGGGCAGGCCACCAGCCGGCAGATCGTTCACAGATCAGCGGAACGCACAGCCGAGCAAAGATCCCGACAATAGACCCAAGGAAAAATGAAAACGCGCGGAGGAGCCATCGGAGCGGATGATGATTCGGCCATTGTCGCAGCTTGCGCACATCTCGATTAAAGCGAGTGCAAGCGCGCTCGCGTTATAATACAGATTCGATCTTCTCCTTTGTCGTGTCGTATCCTGTGGCCCTGCGCGCTGTACGCATGCACTTCACGCGTCGCTCAGAAGCATTTCGAGGGGTGGTGTATAAGCGAGGGAGAGAGAGAGAAGAAAGGGACGTTTTAGACGGTGACAGGCGTGAAAAGGAATATCGTCGGATGTTTGGTACACAAGCGAGTATGGACGGTAATATCTGCGGGTACATAAACAATGCGATTTTGGAGAGGAGTAAATTGTGGATGTGACTTGTTGGAGGTGCGCTTTGCCTATGGGATTAGGCGCTGGGGAGCGTTTTGCCGAATTTAATGTGGCGCGGGTTTGTGTGTGTTTGGATTGCTCGGAGCGAATTGTGGTATGGGTGCGGTAAATTAATTATTAATTGGTACTGCTGGCTTTCTTTTGTTTGACAGGTTGATGTTGGAGTTGCAGGTTCAATGTTTTTGGTAATTCATAGATAAAGAATATATTTTTTTGTTTAAGAAAAAAATTTTGTTTCTATTAAATTATTTTTGCTTCGAATAGATCGCTTAAATTCCAACAACTCCAAAAGATATTACCAAACATTCAGAACGTGCAGTTATGTTCCGCACAAAACCGCCGAAATAAAGCTCCCTTGCGATCGGTCAAATAAGAAAAGCAAAAAAGACTGCGAATCCGCATTCCAAGTGCATTGTCATGCGCCACAAACGCGGGAGCAGAGAACAAAGAAAAATTTGTCGGCGCAGAGCGCGGGTGAGCCTGCAATTAAAACCTCATATTCGTCTGGAATAAAAGGAGATGAGACAGAGTGAAAGAAGAAAGAAGAAAGAGAGCGAGAGAGGACGAAAAGCAGGAAACCGAGAGTGCCCGTAAAATATATAGAAGCAAGCACAAGAAACAGCGCGTGGATCGTTAAAAAATTTTCCCTCGTTAACCCCGCTCGCAGATGGGGACAAAAGTCTTTGTCCGCCTCATGCTCGAGGGAAAAAGCACGCGTACACATAAAACTCGCGTGCTTCAACATATATAGATTCGACACGGCAGTTTCCTACCTCACATACGATAGATTCAATACATAAATCGAGCCGCGCGACATCCACGTGCGCGCCTGACCGTTATAACATTGCGCGATGCATGAACTCTCCCTGTATAGCTGCTCGCGCGTTAATTATAATAGTGTCGTTGGCAGGATTCAACTGTCCCTCTCCTCGTTTTTGTGCGCGCGCTCGCGAGATTTAGAAAGGAAGAAAGCAGGCCCCGGCCTGTTTCTTTGAGGCTTTTACCTGAGCGCTCGCTCGATTATATACAATGTATATAATATATAGCGCGCACGGTGCATCGCGCGCGGGGTCTGTATATAAGAGAGCCGGGAGGAGGGAATCAAGGAGAGACAGCTGATACAATTTTTGGCGGGCTTTTTACCCCAGGTTTACGGGCGCGCGTGCCTCCGCGGCCCACATAAAGGGAGGCCGGATCCGTGAGCAGAGAGACAGGGGTAGAAAGTGAGGGGATGGAAGAGAGAGGGAGAGAGGGTATATAGGAGAGATTTGTCATGTGAAATATAAATATTAATTCGCGAACCCGACTCGCCGGTGGAACGGGTCAGTGCGGTAGATCCACTATGGTTAAGTAGGTCTGTTGAAAAGAAGTTTTCGGCTTCTTTTTTTTTAATTTTACGGACCATGGCGTTTGTATGTTTAGACATTACGGTTATGATTGTTTCGTTCGATTTCAATGTTTTTCTTTGGATTGTTTAGTAGATTAAAATTTGGTATACTCAGATTACTTAAATGACGTTTTGGAGTAGATCCATCAAGCAGAAAGATTGCTGTAGCCATTAGGAACAGTCGAATATAATAACTTCTATTCTGTATAACTTCTATCTTATCAAAAGTAAAATATGGCTTCTTTTAATGTTCAAAAGAAACGTAACAAATTGAAATACCTATTGCTTATATTTATAATACTTTTCTTCGATTACAACCACGCCAAGATGAGCTGAATTGTAGTTTTAAAACATTGCTTTATTGGGCGATAAATAGCCCATAGAGATCATTAAAATAAAAATCAAATTTTATTTTAATGACCTCTATGGGCATTAAGCGGGTAAAAAATTTGTTTGAAATGTTTTTAAGGAAAAAGATTATGCAAATTAAAATCCCTAAAAATAAATGGCTTCAAAATAATAATAAAAACTTAAATTTTGTGAAATAGTACATTATGCAACAAGGGAGTAAAGTCGCTTCACTCGGGCAGCAAATTCATCCCCGGGAGTAATCGACTTTACTCCCGTATTGCATAATATAGTACTTTACTTCCGACTTAACCGTGGCGAATTTTTTGTTTTGATTTTTAAATATACCGCGGTACGAATTGTGGGGCCACTTGACGGTAAGTAGTTTTTTCAAATTGATTAAATCATTGGTGTTTGCTACGTTTATTCATTTATTGGTTTCTTTCTCAAAACCGTTCTTTTTTATTATATTTGAATATAACAAACAAACCTTTTCAGAGTTGGTAATTATCATCCTATTAACGAGCAAAGAAGTTTATTATCCATTCCGCCCAAATAACAACAATTTCCTCTTATCTCTCATCCCGCAAACCCAAAAAAGCCTTATCTCCACCTAAAATCACCCCAGCACCCGGGCCCTCCAAAATTAAACGTCCCATTTTCGAGAACCGACTACCCACCCCTGCCAGCATTTTACATCCCCCACCCACTCTACAAGCACCCAGCAACAACCACGTTGCTTAAAAAGCCCAGAGTGTGCCACGTGTAGCTGTCCCCGCGCGCTTCGAAATACAAGAGGGGGGAAGATTTTCGACAAAGACCCAACGACGGGGAGGAAAGGCGAAAAAAGCCGGGGGGAGGGAAGCTGCACTCCTCGTGCCAAGCTGGCCCCGTTTTCGGCGCGCGCGCGCGCAAGAATAAAAGCCCTGCGCGCTGCAGGCTCTCCGATCGCCCCACCATATAGCTTATATATACCTACGCCTCAAATCTATATAGGCATATATATACACCACAGGCAGACGGGCGCGCGCGCGCGCGGTTCGCTCACGGAGCGAGAGAGGAGAGGAGGAACCGGGCCCAAAAGGAATAAAGAGACGGGACACCTGGCCACGAGCAGCAGTTTGCCTCCGGACGCCCAGCGAGCAGCAGCTACACGTCTCCTCGCTCGGCTCGCTCGGCCAAAGGCGACTTTTTGCCTCTGCTTTTTCATTTCTACTTGGATAACTTTCACGTTGCTTCTGCTCTACATAAGTTCGGAGTCGCGCGTTGCTATTGCAAAAGTTTGTATATACGGTATAGGTATATATATACGGGGCAGGCCGGTGTTCCGGCTTTTTTCTTTGTGCGCTCCGGCACACTCGCCAGTGGAAGATATCGGCTCTTGGTTTCATATGAGAGAGGAGACAGGAGAAACGTTCGCAGCGTGTATATACGGACACACACACACGCCGAGCAAGACTTGTTCCTCAGTGCGCGTACTCGCAGCTCGTGCATGTATATAGAGACTTGAGAGAAGGAAAAAACGAAGGAAACTGTAATACGAAATGGAGAAGAGAGTGTTTTGTGCTTTTGGTCCTGCGCGCTCGCCGCTTCTTTTATACACACGCGCGCGCGAGTACAACAAAGTGGAAGGCGAGCCGGGGCTCAGTCGTGCGTGCACACACACCAGGTCCGTCCCCCATCCAGGAGAGAGAAAAAAAGCCGGGCAGAGAGAGAGAGGAAAATAAAGAGAGAAGAGAGGACGCGAAACCCGCGCTCTCTGCACAAAAGGAGCAGAACGCACGAATGGAGAGAGAGAGAAGAGAAGGACTAAGAGGCTGCCGTGGTGTATTCCTGCGGCCGCTGTATACCTACACGCACATTTAGCTCAAGAAGAAAAAAAGCACGAGCCGAGTGTTTACCTGTTTATGCCTCGCGCCGGCGAAGATGTTCCTCGCAGAGCGCTCTGCCTTTGTTCGCCGAGCGAGCGGACGCTTCCGCGTGAGCGAGCGGCTGAGAGACACGGAGTCGCGGTGACTGGGTAAGTAAGACGAGGTGTGCATGCGGAGGCGGTGAGAGAGAGAGAGGGACGGTTCTGAGGAGAAGAGAGAGAGAGAGAGAGAGCAAAGGTTAGACTTATACGGTGCCCGTACAATAGTTGACGATATGCCTGGCTTGTTGAGACGGTACAGCTATTGGTGCACGGTTAACCGGTTTTTTTTCCGTTGGGGAATCTGATAATGTTTAGCTGATTTGATTGGAGCAAGAGGAGTGATTTGGTTTAGTAGAGTATAGATAAGCCGTTTGGAGCTGATCAGTTATAGATAAGCCGTTTGGAGCTGATCAGTTTGTTAGAGTAGATGTTATTGGAAATGAAATTTTTGTAGTTATTTTTTAAAGCTTTAGTAAAAAGTGTAATTGTAGTGTAATTTATACAAATCTTTTCAAAGTATGATAATATCTTAAAATATAAAACAAAACTTGTTTACACAATGGTATTTTTATGTTTGAAATGCAATAAAATAAAAACATTCATATTTTTGAAAGAGTTAAAGTTTTATTGATATTTTAGTTATTTGTAGTATTATAAGTAGTATTTTGTCAATTTCATATTGCGTCAATGCTGAAAGCTAAGATATACGATGTTGTAAACTCTGTGTAATGGTGTTGAACAAAATGGGTATTGTTTGGTAATGAACACCATTATCTGTAATTTTCTACATTTTGTTTATTAGTATTT
>JAPYZA010016780.1:0-11542 GCA_030522685.1 Eupelmus azureus
TATCCTCAAGCTATATATTTTGTTTTTCTAAGATTTATTTTATAGAAAAAACAATGATTTTTATGATTATTAACATTTTTTATTTTTTCAGTTATTTGATGTACCTCAAAATTTTTTTCTCGAAGTTTTTGGAACCGCTAAAGGGATTTTTTTGTAGATTTGCTCATATAAATAATCAAACGAATAAAAAAATCTGAAGAGGTCCTAAAACCTTTATACATATGATCCTTAACTCATTTTAGGTCGACTTTAGTTCAAATCCTTAAACTTGGTGAATGACTCCATTCGTGTGATTATTTATATACTCTCATAATCATATCTGTAATCGAATCTCTTTTTTCCCGTCATACTCTTGATGTAGTCTTCAATATAATCTCTCTTACTAGTACTGCGATGCCGTAAAACTCTCCTAAACGAAGATAATAACGCGTAATCAAATCGAACAATTGTTATTTCTATCATAAATCTGTGAGAAAACTAATTCTTCTGCAATTATAGTTTGTACTTTGTAAAATAAAATTCGCAAATAATTTTCATGACATTAATTTTTGCAATAACATCTAGATTTTCTTTAATTACACTTTTCCGTATAGATTTAAAATCTCGCTCCACATGAAAAACCGGTCGAAGGTATCGTTAAATCAGTTTTTTATATTTTTGAGAAATTACAGTGATTTGGTGTTTAAAAGCGCGCTCAAGATTGGAGAAAAAAAGTTGAAATCTATAGCACTTAGCTTATTCGTTATGTAACAATATATATAAATCATGAATTTAACTTTAAGATATACTCTTTTCTTCTTGGTGCAAATCTTGGGAAATAAATCAGAAGTGGAGTTATCTTCCTTTGCGGTTTTCAATGTTAATTTTATACACATGAATACAAACAAAATTGTAATAAAAAGTAAATATTATTATTAAATATTAATTGTTTGTGTAAACATATGCTTAATTTAATAAACTTTATTTTAATTATTTTATTAATTAATTCCTGTATATCTGTCCTGTTATATTTGTAATTTCATGACATAACTGGATAAGCCAATTATTTCAGAATTTTTAAATTAAAATAGTTTTACATTCGAACCTAAGATCAGAGAAAACATGTTTTGATGGTGGGATAAAAAATCCTAAAAATTAAACACAGTTAAATAAAATCAATTAAACTATTCATTTAGATCGAGTGAGTACTGGCACAGACTTGTACCAGAAAATATGTGGATAGTTATTGTCCAAAGATGGACTTACAGATTTAGATCCAGTGCGAAAATTAGTACATTGCAAAACTAGTGCGCTAAGCTGATGTTTTACACACATGTAGGACTTTTCACATATCCGAGCCTTAAATACTTGCTTAGTTCACATGTTGCGTATATTATTTTTTAAAACTGAATTCATTAAATGAGGTTTATTGCGTAAATTTTGATTGTATTAAGATTATTATTTTCGCAAAAATTGGAAACAGTACGCTAATTAAAGTTTTGCGCATGGATGGATTTTTTACATGACGCACATTTTAAATTAGTTCGCAACTTAACGCTTAGCGCACGAAAAATTACGCACAAAGTTTTGCGCACACAGTTTAAAAAAGTTTAAAACATGTCAATGTATTCCTCTATATCTCAGCTAATTGACACATAAAGATTTATTAAATAATAAATATATTTTACAGATGTAATATTGTTTGATTTTCTAAACAGTTCAGAATGTATATGTATATTTTTTTTATAAATATTTTAATAAAATAATAATAAGTAAAACATTATAAGTTTGTTTACTTGCTCCATCCTCTTACTCACACGTAAAATACGTCAAAGGTTTCGATAAAAAAAAATAACCCACTACATTAATAAGAAAAAATCGAAATGAATCAGCACAGCAACCTATCTTAAAACCCCTCCAAAAAACCCAGCACATCATAAACAAAATCAAACCCAGCAGACGATAACTCCAAAACCCAGCTGATAACCCATCAGCCACACATCGACACTCCCGGATAAACCAGAGCCCTACTATCCCTGCGCCTGTCACCCGCACCTACCTCCGCAAACCGCAGAGCCGCAGCAGCAGTCACCGCGCGCGCTCGACGCGGCTTTCTAGCTTACACACACACACGGGGCCTACACGGCAGCAAGTATAGCGCTCGCCGAGCGCACGTCTCTTTTTTGCGCTGCGTTATCTCACCCAACTCGGCCGCGCAGCGATAGTTCCGTGTCCCGCTCGGGACCGCGAGAAACCAGCCATTCGCCGTCTCGAACGACAGACATCAGAGAGCTGTACAGTGCGCGCAACGACTCTACTACCTTTCTCTCGCGCGCGTTCCGTTCTCTCGGCGAGAGGGAGAGACACACATCGCGGAGAGCCAACGACTGCCTTCTGCAGCGCACAGGCAACCTCGGCCCTCGCAGTCGCGCGCCACTCGCCGTACCCGCAACTGGCACACGGATGCCAGCTATCGGCGCTTATCAACTAGCCCGCTGCTGCTCAACGGCAGTTGTCAGATTTTCACGACAGTCAGTCTATCGTTAGAGAAGGAGAGAAACAGTAACAGACGAGCCTGCGTCTCTGCGTCGACGAGCCCTCGCAACACAACATAACCTCCAACCTACATAGTAAAGGTTAGTTCTGCTTTCTGCTACTCTCTCTCCCTACACTCGGCCCCTTCCGCCCTTTAAACTCCCAGAGCCCTTACACAACCCATGCGCCAGACGAGAAACCAGCAGCGCTCGGCCTAATTGCCGCCCATCTAGCCTAACAGATTTGCCCTCTGCTCGCCACATTCGAGCCCGACGGCTACGATCGATCTTTGCTAAATCAATTGACCAGTCCTACTCGATCACATGAGATCAATTTGCGGCCACTTTGACGCAACTCTCTCTCTCTCTCCCTTTCCTGCCCCTCTCGCAGACTCGCCGCTTTCACTCTCGCTCCATCTCCGCGCCGTTATGCGATTTACGGGAGCGCGCGCGCGTATATAGCTGTATGTACAGCTGCGTGCGCTACTGCCGAGCGACGATAACATTTTATACTCGTAAGGCCGCTCTGCGATTGTTCGACTCTCTGCATGTCAAACGGCGCGCGTATCTCGTTTCGTTTCGCCGCTCCAGGCATTTATTTCGTTTATCGGAGCCGTGTGTTATAACATACTAATTACCCGTGTGTGTGTACTTTTGGATATAACTATATGGTTTTTTTTATCGCGATGCTCTTGAGAAGATGCAGCGCGCGGGGAAAATCGAGAATTTTGAAATATTGTGATATATCGAGACGCCGGCGGGCGGAAACAAAAGCCGCGACTATCGTTTTCGTTATTATTCGAGTGTTACGTTTCGCGCTTGCTTATACTTTCAGCGCCGAGAGCGCTAATGTTTGCACTAGATCATCCGGACTTTTAGTTTGATCGAGTCTTACGTCACGCTTCATTATTTAAGAGCCTTTGCGGGCAATTTGCTTTCGAGAATTTTCGGTTATACCGAGCTTGCGGATATATGCGCTCCCGTAATGTGACTCGTCGCTCGTTATATTATAATGTTCGTCAAGGGTTTTGACGTGGGAGCTTTAAGGACGACGTGGAGTCGAGAGGATTACATAAGCGGAGACAGTCCTAGCGCTTGAATAACGCCTCGCGATGGATTTACGGCTTTCCAAGTGCGCGGAATGCGAAAATAAATAGCGTGCCCGGTCGGCCGTGAAGTGGAGAGGATGAAGTAACGAGGATACGAGCTATCGTCCACGTATTGGAGGGAAAATGTGCTGTTAATGCTGGCACGCTGATTTACGATTTGTACTGTGTAACGAATTTTTGACGGATGCTGATAAACAATTTACAATATGAGTCATTTTGTTTATTTGTGCTTTTTCTTTTACGGCTGATTATTTTATGTATTCCTTAGCACGGTATTATAAGGGGCGGTGTCAAAGTTGAAGAAAAAAAAGAGTTGCGTTTTTGTTTGGCTTGTTAATAACTGGAGAAATAATCAAACGTTCGATCGTTAACTTTTGAAAAAACGTTCCAACAATACATTTTTCGAGTCTGCTTTGTAATTCAATACATTTTTCTTATTTCGCTGAATGAAATTCAACAACGTGATTGATATTTGGCTTCTATAACAGAAGCCTCCAATGATCGCTTCATATCTGTAGAGTTGTGTTATAAAAAGCATGAACAAATCGCGCGCTTCGTACCGCTTTAATTCGAGATAGAGCGGCAGAGTTAAAGTGATCTCTCAATAATTTTACGCTTGGAAAACTTTTATAAATTTGTACAAGAAGTTTAGCACGCAAGCATTTTAAATTGCATTAACAAGGTACAAATCTGTTCGAAATTAGAAAATTTTTAAATAGCTGATTCTCATTACCATTAATAATTACGTTTGCGCTGATCTACCATGTACTCCAAAATATCTTAACGATATTTCATTTAACTACTCATTATGGGAATTATTAAAGAAAGGCAAGTGGTCTTATTAAACGATTAAAAAGCTTAAGTTTATATAAAGAATTAAAAATAATAGCTGAATAATAACGGATAGAAATAGACCAACTATAAAAGCTCGTAATTTTAAGTACCCGTTATATTAATTTACTTTGGCACATTCATATCGCTTATTTCAAACTTATCTTTGCGTAAAAATATTCATAACTCTGAGAACGCCTTTATTAATTAAGCACCAATGCCTCATTCTTATTGTTAAAGCAATTGAAGTCAATAAAAGTTAATGACTGAACACGTATATACATACATCAGTATTTTATGTCCCTCAGTGATCGCTTCCAAATTCCGAGCGGCGCAGAGTAGTTTCACGAATTAATTAATAAAATGGCACGTTTTCTAACAATAAGGTAGTAAATGTACGATTTCGTCGAATTTTTTCCTATCGAGGTTGCTAATTTATATTTAGATTTTAATATTGTCGCAGATTACCAGCGAAGCGCATTGCTGCACTAATACGTACGAATACCGATAAGATATTAAAACATCAATTAACTATGAAATATATCCACATTAACGTGTATAAACAATGTTTTCATCTGTGTAACATATACACGATGAAAATTGTCGTTATTATAAATTAAAATGTAATTGAAAATTCGTTTGGTTGTTACGTAATCAACTAATTACTAATGGTATAATTAAAAAAACATTCAGAAATCCAGGCTAAATGCGTAATTTTTCTGAGAGAGAAAAGCAATCAATCGATTCGTTAATCTTGACAATGGTATTGTGAACGAACGCTTATGTGTTGTAGAGAGGAATTTCAATAAAGGAGATTCCTTGAGGTTATGCGAATTCTTGGCACTCTTAAAAAGTCTTGTATTGCTAAAAGAGTCTGAATCCATTTTTTTTAATAATTTCAATTTAAAAAAAAATAAAAATAATCGCTGAAAAGGCTAGAAAAATACTGTAATTTACTAAAAATCCTTGATTTTTTCAGATAAAAAATTCATTTATCGACTTTCCTAAATTAACTTTAAAAAAAATTCTAAAGGTAATACTATTTTACATTAAATAATAAAACTTTATTATTTTTTTTTTTTTATTAATTTTATCGACGTTTTATTGTATAGAAAGTTAAAACTTGACACTATAAATATTATAAATTTTAATAAAATATGTTTCTTATTAAAATTGTAGAAATTATAAATATGTTTCCTATTAGTAAAATATATTAGTTTATTTTTCCTATTAGTAAAACATTTTAGTTTATTTTTCCTATGCTTGTGGTCATCTTATAGATAATTAATGGTTCATATATCCTGACCGGAAACCAAGATAACAGCTTTACCATTCCGGTAAAATTTAACCATTGATGCACTTGAAAACCATATCTTTAGATTTTGGATTATGAAAAATATCAAAATAAATTACAGCGAGACCAACTGACACAGAATTAAAATATTTATTTTCTATTGACTCTTTCTATTGAAATATTTCTAATAAATTTCACGTAAAACAATTTATTCCAATAATGGTCTATTAGCAGGCTGTCTGAGATAACAACGTTATAAAAATATTTGAAAGGCAATTAATTAAAGTTTCAAAAGCAGATAATAATTTGTATGAATGTTTATTAACATTGTGCAACAATTCTACTACTAATATTTTGCAAAAAAATATTTCTAAAAAACTGTAAATCTATCTGTAAATAATCAAAACTATAATCTTTCGATAAATAACTCAGCTTCTATACAAATTTTTGTTTGATAATCTTTATAAATAGACTATTTTATTATTATGAAAGCAAAATTTTGTATTCGTTATTAACAAGTATTCTACGAGGTCATTTTTTTATAAAGCCTTGTTATCATAAAATACTGTAGATTAAAAAAGTTTTGGTAAATCCAAGAGTTTAAGTAGTAATCATATAGTAAACCGATCAAAACTTTTGTACTTAAAAAATAGTTTTGTCCACTTTTACAACGCTTTTATTCCAAGTATTAGTTAAATTGGATTCATTTTAAAACTTCTCATGATAAAAGCTTTCGCACGAATTAACAAATACGTAAAAAATTAAACGAGCGATAATTAATGCATTTATGAGTCTATCTGACTCCCAGGAAAAACGGGGGTTTCCAACAAATCCTGCTTTCCCTATTTATTTTATTTTTCTGCAGTAAATATTCCTGTTATCATTTTTTTTTTTCATTTTCAGCTTTTTTTCTACTCTTATCAATCAGCCGATGTATACTATGCGCGCAATTCTTTTCTTTTATGCAAGGTTACCTGCCCAACCGGTTAAAGCCCTGCTTTTCCCGTTTGGTATTTAGTCCCGGCTACCTCAAACTCGTCGTGAAATTTTTTTCAGATCCTCCCATTTGAATGATTAAAAAAATTTACACCGGGATCATCATCTTCTACATTATATCTTCTATACTACAAGAATCCAAGGTGTTTTTGTTAAGCCATCATATGCAGACTCTTATTAACTGGGAATTCCCCCACTTTAAAATTTTTTTGCTTGCTCTTTACGGAAGTTAGACGCATACGTTTAAACGCTTCTTGTTAACCTTGAAAGTTCAAACTCAGCAAGCGCTTACAGTTTAGCCAGATTTTAGCTGTTGCCTTTGCGTTATTTACATTTACTGAAGTTTGTTTTTTCTGTTTTGGTTTCTAACGCATAACGCAAGAACAAAGTATCAAAAGCAATTCAGAAGTTTTTTTATTTACTCAGCAAATTTAAAAGAATTGTAACAACAGCAGAGAATTCATTTCACTGCACTATAAGATTACACACGTTCAACTCTGCTGCTTGCTGATAAGATTTATGCATAATCGCCCTGTGTTATTTAAAATTGTTTACGTTGAATAACAAGCGGAAAAAGGTAAAACATTTGTCTAAAAAAGCACGTTTCTTCTATGTTGAAAGCTTCATATTTTAATGTCACTAAAATAAGCGAGTACAAATAAAATTGTATTAATAAGTTGAATAATTTTCATTATGAAAAAAAAACCATTTTGCAAGTTTTTTTTACTTTAATAGTATATTTAAACATTTTTTTATACATAAACAATTTTAATTTGTGAATATTTCATTTTTGATTCACTTAAGGTAAATATGTGTATTTTTTATTATTTTTCTTTCTTCCTCGACACATCTATCTATAGTGAACATATTTTTTTTAATTTTTCTAATAGCTCTACTTAGGATCTTAACAGGAAAGTTAAATACAATTTTTTGTGCAAATTTCAAGTAAATAGGCAGTGTAATTAAGCATCAAAGACTCGGTTAATCCGACTAGTTTTTTTTTTACAGCTTATTTCCCTTCTGGAAAACGGCAAAGGCAATGAATTTCTTCGAATTCGTTTGATCTGAGTTATTAAATATCTTCCTTTAATTATCTTGATCAACTTCCTGATAACAGTAAGATTGCTTTTGCTACATTGCATTTTGCAATTTCAAATTGCATAATACATTGCCATTATACTTTAACTATGGTATAGCTTTAGACTCTGGCGCCATTGAAGTAAAATGTTAAATCAAAAATATGTTTTTATATCAGTTACTGACATCCGCTATAATTTAAATAAAAGCTTATCTAATTTTATGACTCTTTCGAAAAATCCCAAGATAATTTTAATTCTTTTTAAATAAGAGTCACTTCTCTTATAATTTGATGTTAGTGCCGATAAAGAATGTGTAGGCTTAATAAAATTTAAAAATATAAAAAGAAAAATTAAGCTATACAACACGTGGCTACTACTACTTAGATATTCATGATTCTGGAATTTTGCAAAAAAAAGGAAGCTGGCGCGATCGGTAAGGCAGAAAGAGGGATGGGCCGCAGCTTGTATTTGCATAGAACATTGAATATAAAAAATTAGAAAAGACTTTGTTACGAATTTTATTAAAGTCCCATGGTGCGACTAATGAAGCATTGTTATTCACTTGAACCGAATGCTGCTACGATGGCTTCTCATAAAACGCTTTTAGAGGTAGAAATTGAAATACATTGTTAAAACCTGTTCTACTACTGCAGAGATTTTTCTTAAAAACAAGAAAATATATGAAAATATTTAATTTTTTTCATTTTACTTTATTAACTAGTTTTCTTTTAAATGAAAATAGTTAACTTCAAATAGTTTTGACAGTTGTGTAGATACACCAATTCTAAAATTAGCATGGTTTTAGAAACGAAAAAATCTGTGCGTTATCTAATATTTTCATCTGAGAATCAATTATTTTGTTTTTGAGTCTTATTTTTCAATTTAACTATTTGAGTTAAACAAATATTATGCTCAACAACGTATATTATGTAAAAAAACTTGGGTACTGCGTAAAAGTTCTTTATCAATCCTTTCAGTCATTTATAATACTGAATCCATCGCAGTAATTTTTAATAACAATAGGAGTTTGTTTTTGTTGAATTCAACGCTCGAAGGAAAATATATATATATTTATAGTTTAGTACTTCAGTGCTTTGTAAATATTTAATAATATAATACTTTAAAAAAAATACATATTGATGTTTCATTAAATATACACTTATAAGACGTTAACGTAAACCGTAAACAATTATACATTCTTTTACATTACTAACAATGTACATCAAACTCAACTAATCAACAATTTCGCACGACGAAAATATATTTTTGCACCGTATTAAAGTAAAAGTTCAGCACTTGGCCGAGCTATGTAACAGTTACCGTTTTCCTTCTGCAAGACTAAAAAGGTTCGTAGTTTAGTTAGTCACGTGCAAGTACATTCACCGGCATTCACCGCTTCATGTGCGCGCCTTTTTACTGTCTGGAAACTTTTAGAAAGTATGATGGCCTTTACATTACGAGCCAACTAGAAGAGAGTGGCCAGCCCTTTTTTCCAGCTGTTCCACCAAAGTAAGAGGACGGACTTTTTACTTACAAGCTTGGCCAGCTTATGCTCTAGTTAACGGTTTAGCGACTAACGAGATGGAATAGGATAAAGATATTTTTTTCAATTTCGATAGAATTCCGCGATCCGTATGGAACAAACATGAAGAGAGGAGCCAGCAACTCGGATTGCCTTCACGACCTTGAAACGAGAGAGTACCTTGGCAATGCCGGCTTATATCATTAAAATTTAATTCTATTTCCGATTTCCCAATTAAAAAGGCAACGTGACACCACTCCGGATCTTATTAGCCACGGCTTATGCTATAGAATCATAACTCGCGCGCCTAGCGTTAAAGCAAAGAGCGCAAAAAACGCGCGCAGCCAGCTTGATAAATCAAAGAAAAACGCGTTTTATCGTTTATCACAACGGCGCGATTTATCGAAGCGTTCTCCTACCTTCTGAGAATCCACCTTCCCAACAAAAACGTATAAACAACAATGAAAGCAAAATCTCAATGACGCAGATGGAGCACCACGACCACATGGCGCACATGATGATGAATTCGTCGGGCGGCCACGCGATGACGCCCGACATGCACGACATGAGCCACGCGGACCACGCCAGCACCAACCACCACATGGACCACGGCATGAATCACGATCACGCCGAGGGCATGATGGGCCAGGCCGCTGGGGCCTGTTCGTCTATGCACGGCATGCACGGGATGTCGGTAAGTCAGCATGCTACTTAGCAAAAAAAGCTCTATCTCTTCTCGATTTGATCCTTCATGTTTCGTATCTTGTGATTTTTCAGATGGCCTTTCACGGTGGCTACTGCGAGACGATACTTTTCGAGTCCTGGAAGGTGTCCTCGGTGGCTGGACTGATAGGCTCGATCATCGGAATTGTTATAATGTCCGCGCTTTATGAGGGCCTTAAGTATTATAGGGAGTATTTATTCTGGAAGACGTACAATGCCTTGCAGTATAGAACTGTGTCGATGCCGCAGGAGAAGAACGTCGTTAATGATGAGAATCGAGTTGTGCAGTGAGTACATTATTATATATCGATACAGCGCACGACTGTTCGCTTTGTTAATTATATAAGTATGAGCGTATAGTATCATCTGATAGCTATTTCTTATTTTCAAGAAATTCATTATTTTTCTTATAATCGCGAACGCAATAGACGGTTGTTGTCAGCGGATCTGTGAGATTCGTTGTGCGTATGCTGTTATTAATTAGACGATCTAGACGAATATTGTTTCAAGCATTGTTATTTTACTTATTTTAGTATGGTTGGCGAGGTTATCCACAAGCAGCCGTAAGTAACGCAGATTGAAAGTCTTTTTTGTGTACTGTTGAGTAGCGCATACTGGTGCTTTTACTTTTTCTAGTTTCTTTAGTTGTTATACTTCTTTGTGCCGTACACGCCAAGTAGCTATACTGTAAAGCACAACTTTATGTTATGCAGTTGTTTTATGTTACTGCATGATAGTTTATACATTCTTCATTTGACATTCTCTCAGAAAAAGGAGATGCCTGAGAAGCGTGGGAATAAGAATGTTTGGGTAACTTCGGACTGCATCGGACTTGGCAAAAAAGCGCGTTTAATTAATTACGTTCGATTATCTGTTAGTAATTTGTCAATTTATCAAATATACACTGGTAAAAAAATGGTTAACATATTTAAATATAGAGTATAACGGTTTACATGATTTAATAACACGAAAAAACAGGAAAAAAAACTGTGGGAGTAATTGAGCGGCGAAGAAAAACGGTTGACATGAATTGGTCACTAAGAACAGCTGTGTGCATTAGCTATGAAGAAAGTAGTTTAGTACGGTTTTAAAACGTTTCATGGGTTTTTATTAAAACTATTAATACCACGTGTAACTGTTAGTAGTCTGCTATTATATCAATGTTAAAAAAAGTCCTTTTTGCCTATCTTTTAAAATTACGTTATATAGATCAATGATTTTCTTTAGAACTAATTAATCATCGTGCTATTCTTGTTTGCAAATAGTAGTTTCTGTCATCCATTATTTTCTTTTTTTCAATAAATATTATAGCCGAATTCAACCATTGAACCGATGCACAAAAACTTTTTAATAGCTAAACTTTGCACTAGCTGTGGTACTCGAAACCAAGTTTTAGCTACTGTTTCATTTCATGATGAAATTGCATCGTGAATTTTTTTATAATTATTTTTTTAAACTTGAGATTCTAACTGTTT
>JAPYZA010016789.1:0-13044 GCA_030522685.1 Eupelmus azureus
ATAAATTTAACTTTAATAAAATTATGTATGATGAAATATTGTATACCAATGAAATAATTTCATTTTTATACTTTTTCTTCTTAATTATAAAAAAATTTATACAATTAAATTTTTATTAAAACTATTTTTAGAAGTTACTGCAACCCTTCACTTACATTCTTCAAGTACCAGGAAAACAAATCAGAGGAAAGCTTGCACATGCATTTAATTATTGGCTGAGGATTCCAGCAGAGAAACTTCAGGCTGTCGGTGATATTACTCAAATGCTGCACAATTCTAGCCTTTTGTATGTTTGAATTGTTTTTTTATAGTTGGTTCAATAACATTTTTTAGATGCCAATACTTACAAATACTTTTAAATTATAGAATAGATGATATTCAAGATAACTCCATACTTCGTAGAGGAATTCCAGTGGCTCATTCTATTTACGGAGTTGCTAGTACTATTAATGCTGCCAATTACGTGATGTTTATTGCTTTAGAAAGAGTGATTTCTTTAAATCATCCAGAGGTTTGTTTATTATTTGATTTATGTAATTATGCAATTATTCATTAATAATCAATAAAGCTATTATTATACTTAGGCAACACAGGTATATACTGAACAACTTTTAGAGCTTCACAGAGGCCAAGGAATGGAAATATATTGGAGAGATAATTTTATATGTCCTTCAGAGGCTGAATATAGAATAATGACTATTCGCAGTGAGTGAAAAATAAAATTTGAATATTTACCTCACTTATTTTGTGAATTATATACATTGAAATTCTTTTTACAGAAACTGGAGGTTTATTCAATTTAGCTGTTCGTCTAATGCAACTTTTTTCAGATTGCAAAGAAGATTTTACTCCCTTAGCTGGAATTTTAGGTTTATATTTTCAAATTAGAGATGATTACTGTAATTTATGTTTGCAAGAGGTAATTTCAATTCTTATTTATAATATAAATATTTTCAATTTTCTTTTAAGTACTTATATTTTTTACTATTATGCAGTATCAAGAAAATAAAAGTTACTGTGAAGATCTGTCAGAGGGAAAATTTAGTTTTCCAATAATACATGCCATTCAAAATGAAGCAGATGATGGTCAAGTGCTCAGTATCCTTTAAATTTTAATAAAAGTTACTTTTTAAATAGCATAGTATTATAATTTCCTTAATAAATAAAACAGGTATTCTTCGACAAAGAACAAAGAACGTAGAAGTAAAAAGATATTGTGTTAACTTACTAGATAAATTCGGTTCATTTGAATATACTAGAAAAATTTTATTGGATTTAGACAAACAAGCTAGAGAAGAAGTTGAAAGACTTGGAGGTAATCCACATTTGATTGCTGTTCTTGATGAGTTACTTGCTTGGAAACAAGGAAAAAATGCTTTAAATGCTGGACAACCATGTGGTTAGTGCAGAAAAACCTTGACAATAATTAAATATTGGCGACATGCAAAAATTTCTACTTTACTTAGAAAGAAATTTTTGTTGCTTAATATTACCGATTTTAATATAATTATCAAAGTAATACAATATACTAAAAGTATTTTATAAAAATCACAAATAATAATAATGTGTTCCATCGTTTGTCAAAATAATACGTAATAATGATAGGATTTAAATCTATTATTAATGCATTTATATATTTCAAAAATAAACATATAAAGAAATTTCGTAAATTTGGATAGATGCAAGATAATTAATAACAAGTTACATGACAATTTTAGAAAAATGACTCCATATCTTAATAAATGGTTCTGCTCAGGTTTCTAGAATCATTTTTAAAATTGAAATAAATTTAATAAAGAAATATTAACTTAAAATGATCTAGATTGACCAAAATACAAATTGCAGATTAATCAAGTGATAAAGTTACTTCAAGAACTATTTATATCAATTATTTACTTGTGACTTAAAGTTTGGCTATTTTAGCAATGTGATGCTTTGTACTACTTAAATAAGGATTAAGCAATTTTTATAATAAATTTAAAATAGTTTCGTTATGAACAATGCCAGCAGAAAAATGTTTATGTCAGTAACATGCTGAGGAAGGTAATTAAATTAGTCTAAAAAAAATATTAGTTTGTATTACCTATATATTAATATGTAAGATATGAAAATCAACATTGCATTTAAAAGTATTTGAACAATATCCAAGTATAAATTTTCTTACAAAACATTTTTTTAATTTACAGAATTGCTTTTTGTTATGAATAATTTGTATTGTAAAAGTCTGAAGAGCACCCAATAATTAGTCCATATTTTATGTATGAAAGTAAGGTTTTCAATATTTTAGAATAAACTTATAAGAAGAGGTTCCCACCTTCGGCAATCGGAATTTAATGAAACTTTGATATAGTAGTTTATGTAAAAAAATACATTTAATACATATATATATTAATAGCGTGATATTAAAACTTTAGTTGATTATTTTTTGAAAAGGTCTCGAACATATTCGTCATATAATTCTGAATCGCCTGTTAGTTTTCTGACACAAAACACATTCATAATTGTTGAAAATAAAGTATTTTTTTATTAATGGTTCTTTATTAAATTTATTTTTATTACAATAATTGAAGATCATTGTTTAGCCTTCAAGGCCAGGATTTGAGATACTCGGTTCTCCTTACAAAATTCATAAAATAAGCATCCTCAAAGTTTTATCAAAATCCGTTTCACGGAGGTAAGATCCACTCCTTGTTGATATTAGTAAATTCATAGACAATTTTACTCAGAAAATAATGAAATTAAGTCAATGTATGTTGATATATGATATTTTAATTATTTGATTTCAGATATAATTTATCAATACAATAAATTCAAAAAAATATCTATTTCTACCTACGAAATATATTGAAATTTGTGCTGGCCGCCAACGTATTATAATTATTCAAGATATTTTTTATATTATATTACTGTGCATCAATGCGACAATATGTTTCATTTCTGATATATATTTAATAAAAATGAAACTAACAAAAGCATTGCTACTGACGTAAATATTTAATAGTATTTGTTATTCAGTAATATAGGTAAATATGAAATTAACCTGAATATTTATTTTCTTTTATGATCAAATTACATTCTAAAGTAAAAAGTTTATGACAGTAATTTTCGATATAAGTGGAACAAAGTTGATTCGCCCACGAGGACGTGTTTACCGCCCGAGCGATGCGAGGGTGGTAATCGCCTGAGTCGAGAATCAATTTTCACAAACGGGTCGAACAATTTTTTTTTATTCAGTGTGTGTAAAATGCTGTTTTATGCCCACGAGAATCAAACAAATTTTTAAGCTTAGAACAAAATATAAGTTTTAAAAATTAAGACGTGCAGCAGCGCTTCGAAGGCAAGTTAATATTAATATACTTTGATGTATTTGTACATTTAACGACAATATTTTTTTGTAAATATACATTTATGTCAAAAATAGATTATTATCAATTTTCATCAATTTCCGCATGTATTTGTAGTTTTTTAATGAAAATGTCGATGAATACCTCAGAAAATTGATAATAATTTATAAAATTACATAGATTTTATGTACAACTTTTGTCAGACAATACAATAGAATTATAACGAAATAAAGTTAATAAATTTTTTAGTAAACTTTAATATTTAAAACGTATTAGTTTTATTCAAAGGTATCTTTCACTTTCCCTTATTTTTTCAGGATAAAACTGAAAATTAATCATGATAAAAAGATTGATTCGAGGAAAAATTTGATTTTTCAACATTACTAGATTGAAAATAAAAATACGTGTGTCAATATTACTTGTTCGTTAAAAGAAATATTTTATTCGTCATTTATCCATTCAAAATGTACAGAGACCTCCAAAATGAAAAATTTGTATTTTTATAAGGATTTTACTTTTATTTGATTTGATATTTGTTTGATATAGACTCTATATATATACAAAAAGTATTTTCATTACTTTATAAGAGTTAAGAACCTAAATATTTGTATACTACACAGTTAAAAATTTTCCCTTTAAGTAAACTTTATGTAAGTTTACATTAGTAAATAATCTTTTCATAAGAATCAGTTTATCTATTATAAAATTTTATAAAAATAACATTTGTAATACATCGTATTTGAAAATAAAACCCTTTTCCTAGAAATGTGAAAAATACGTACGTAAGTCACATACAACATATAAAAATTGTATCACGTTCAATTTTGATATATTGGCCACACATGACTAACCAGTAAATTTAGGGAAAGAATACATATAAGATTCGAGATCATCTGAATGACAATCGCTCCAGTGAATTTCATTCGGTTTCTCGCAATAAATAACCTTTCGTAATAACAAATGCGGGGGCTGTGAATTGATTTATCGCAAAAACACAATCAATATTTATAGCTTTCGCCAAATGATTTGGAAACAGAGGTTAACTTTATTCTAACAAAAAATACGTTATAAATAAAATATTAATTTCTTAAACATATAAAAATCTATGAATAATAAAAAAACTATGGATGTATAAGGTTTTTAATAATGAATCAGTTATATGAGAGATAAACGTTTATTTACAAAATTAAAATTTATAAATGCTAATGCTCTGAATAAATGTATCTACACAAACAAACGTACAAGTAGTTTTTAAATATTTTAAAATTTTCAAATAGATGACTTTATAATTATTTTATAATTTTATCGATTCTAAACTTAATTTATACCATGTATATCACAAATTTATATAGTCAAATACAAAAAGCAACTTTTAATGGATAACTTTTTTCACACAAAAAGTCTATTTATATTTGTATTTATATTGTTATGTATATGTATCAATTATATATTTTAAAAAAGTTCTTTTCTGAAAACACTCAGAAACGATGAGCTTTGGCACATTTGACTGACAAATATTCTCCACTTCAAGAATTCATTCGCGCCACCTCTTTGTCAGCCCCTGTGAGAAAAAATTCTTGTTAGCTTTATTTCTATAATAAAAAAATAATTATTTTTTAGCATAAACTTAACACATTTCAAGTGTACTTTTCGCATGATCATAAAATGACATTATATCTTTCAGTGACAATTTTACTTATGCATTGTCTGCGTATAGTACACTCAAAAAGTTTTTAAGTTAACATTAGATTTCTTTAATGCTTCCGATCGTAACTTTATTTATACGAGAACTAAAGTTTTAATGCATTTTTCAAGTTCAGAAATAGTAAAGAACGCTTTATTAAAAAATATGTAAATAACTATCATATTTAAAAAAAACAGGGCTCGCACCCAATTTAGATTTTCATGAGAAAGAGAAAAAATTTTGTTTTAGGAAAAAGATATATTACTTAAGAAGAAGGTAAAATTTTATTTTAGAAAGAAAATAATTAAAAATGAACGCATATATTTAAATAAAAAATGAAACAACAATTAAAATAAATTAATTTAAAACTGCATCAAAGGATAAAAAGTAAAATTAAATTATGTAAATTCTTCAATTTTATATATTTTTTATGACAAGGTACGAGTTATGTACCCAATTATTTTATACGATACAATTATACACTAATAATTATGACTAACATTTTGTTCATTGTTCTGCACATTATTTTCAATTAATATAAAATAAAAAAAATTTGTGTTCTTTAGTCAGATGAATAAAAAAATTTTAATTTTCACCGTTATCTTTACTACGAATAAAGAAATATGCTCTAATACATAAAAATTGCTTTGAAGTAAACATAAAATTCGGATTTTTAAAGGTTTTTTTATGGATATATATAAATCTATTAAATTGATCCGTTCGTTTATAACAGTGATTTACTTTATTTTGATTGTATAAATAAAAATAAATTAAAAAGAAAATTTACACATTTTGTTAATGTAATTATTTGTTTATTTCGTCCATTGTACATAGAGAAGAGTTTTCTATTATGTAAAACAAGAAAGACGGCTCAAAAAAGAAAAAAAGTAGGACGAGAGAAGAGGAAATGTGAGCCCTGTGACACTAGGCATACTATAAAAACTAAATCTAGAACGTAAATCGCGATCAATTCACTCTACATCAATAATTCTTGAATTTAACAAACAAAACTAGGTCCTAATTTATTTATTAATTAAAAAACAACTGATTTTTCACAAAATAATCATGCTTATAAAGAAAAACGAAAAAATTATACTCTAAAAACGAAGCTAGTACATTCATCATTCAAACGATAGTCACACAAAAATAAGGACCAAATCTGTGAAATTATGATAATTGAAACACATGCATAATAAAATAGATAAAGCTAGATTTTTTAACATAAATAACAATAGCGCCAAGCGCGTCACCTATTTTTCGCAGCGACCTAGCTATACAACCGTTACTCGAGAGCGACATTTTACGTTCAATATATATAAAAAAAAAAAATGCGTTGCTGACACTTGCTCGAGGATAAAAGCTCGAAGGATCGTTTTAAAGAAAAGGGACGTCAACAGAAAGCGGCACTTACCTACTAAATACTTTATAGCACCTCGTGACTCTAGAACTATCTCACTCCTGCAGTGTCGATCCCTCGATAAATCTTCAATTGCTGTTGCTACCATTTCACATTTTACAGTCAGGGAAATCGTTCAGGAATCGGTATGCGTGTCGAGAGAAGGAGAAGATGTATTCAGAGAAATCGCCTGACTGAGTGCGAAAATTCGGCTGGATTTTGTTAGAGTGGCTATAGTTGCGAGGTGATGGATTTATTTTAATTCTTTCATCTGCTGGGTGAATTCGTTTTGTCGGCTCCTTGGTTATTTCTGACACTATTGTCTGGCCTTCTTTGTATTTAAATAATGGCTTAAAATTTTTCCTTTTTTTCGCCTTTCATTGTAGATATTTTCTGTGTTGTGTCTCTTTTTTTTATTGGAATGTTTAAAATTGCAAATTTGTAGAATTGCTGTCCTTTGACTTCAAAATTCACAATAAATTGACGATTGGCATTTGCAATAAAAAGTTCCTATAGATGGTATTATATAGGTGGGAGCTGGTCTTTGTTCTCTTTGCATCCCTTCATATCAAGTTTCTTCAAAGAACCATTTCTTTTTAGAAGAATCCAAATCTCAGAGAATGAGAAAAAAGAACTAGAAGACTATCAGAAATAAATAAATCCTGACTAATAAGACAAAATTACCTTAAAGCGTTATGCTTCTTCGAATAATTTAGAAAATATTTGTTTAATTCCAACAGAACCACCAAATTACTGAATGTCTATATTTAAATGTAATTTTCTAAACTTTATTTACACCCATAATGTGATTGTTCACTGATACTAAGAAAACTGATATTCGTGATGCATTCTATATAATTATTTGCGTCTTCTATTTTTTAAATTCTCTAAGAGTTTATATGTGTGACTTAAAAATCGCGCGTAAACGTGTTATACATCCAACGTATAGCTAAGGTTGAATAATTTACACATTCTATTACTTAACGCTAAACACATTATTCATACAATCTTCACACGCATACTGTGAGCTACCGTTCATTGTGTTGGCTCAATCGAGACATTTTAAAGTCTTTTATTGTTCCATTTCGGTTTCTGACAGATAATTTTTATGCTTGTTTCATTCTACATATAAAATGTTTATAACTCTCTTAAGATAATAAATTATAATTAAACATTTACACTCTAACAATTTTTATAGCTTTGCAACAAAACTACAAGATTGATTGAATCTATTTTGTTCAGTCAAAGGACTGAACATTTTCTTTTATATCAAATTCTAATCAAAACGATTAAAGAGTACATCTATACTATTGGAATAGTTACTTCAGTAAACACTGGTTGGTGATTTAATTTAGTACATGATTAACGTTTTCTTGATTTATTTTCTAAAATCTATGCTATATTGGTAGTATCGAATTACACTTATATAATTTAACATAATTATAGCAATAACATTATTTAAATCAGTTATATCCATCACTTAGAATACGAAAAAATAATCGACTCGTAAGTTTGTTTTTGAAAATTGAAAAATTATAAGAGTCGGTCTAACTTTACTTAATTTTAACAATCGTAAATATAGTGCTATAGATTTTATGGACTCAAAATTTTAAATACTTTGATTTTTATTTAAGGTATATGGTCTTTACCGTTTTATGTATAAAAGTTTTTTTTTAAATCTTATACATAATTTATTTTTATCTTTGAGACTACTCTCGTAAAATCATGAAATTTCTTTCTTTTAAAATGTATGTGGTAGATTTATCACATACATATACTGCAATGTAAATCTCAAAATCTAAATGATAAATCTATGAAAAATTTTACAAGAGTAGTCTTAACGATAAAAAAAATTGTGTACAAGATTTTTTTAAAAATTTATACATATATTCTCTTTTGCCGAAAAAAATAAACGCAAACTATGGTTGAACACATCTCAAAATCTAAACGGTGAATCGATCGAACCTTATTATTTCTTAATCTACTTGATGGATATAAATCGAGATTATAAAAATTCTTCATAAAACAATCCAATTTCAAGCCACTGGGCCAAGCTAAAAATGTATAAAAAAAATTAATTTTCCATGACATTCTCCATTGGATACTTTTTCGAATACTTGTTGATTTGCACTTGCATAGCTTGCATTTGCTTCGTCAAATGTTTAGGATTATCATGATACACATCTGAAAATAATTCCTTCCAGTTCGGCTTTTTACATTTTTCAGCAGTAGCCATTGCTTCCATCACTGCTTTTTTATTTGATTTAATCAGGCTCTCTTCTTTTTCTTGATCCCACAAATTCAATTTCTCAAGATACCTTCTGAATCTTATAATCGGCGTTTGTTTTAAATACTCGTTTATCTCATCAGTGGATCTGTAAGCTGTACTATCATCGGACGTACTGTGATGGCCAATACGGTAAGTGAGCGCTTCGATCAACACTGGTTTCTTATGCTTCAGAATGTAATCTCGAGCAAATTTGGTAGCGTTATACATCGCAATGATGTCGTTACCATCAACCCTGATTGTGTTAATCCCATACGCCGGACCCTTAGCTGCAATTCCATCGCTTCTATATTGCTGATGACTCGGCGTTGAAATAGCGTATCCATTATTCCGACAAACAAACAGTACCGGACAAGACAGGGTAGCCGCGAAATTCAAAGCTGCATGCGCGTCGCCTTCGCTGGCTGCTCCCTCGCCAAAATAGCAGGCTACGCATACATTTTCGTCTTTGCGCTTCATCCCGTAAGCAGCGCCGACAGCCTGAGGCAGCTGGGTAGTTAGGGGCGAGGATATGGTGACGAAATTGAGGTCTTTGGATCCATAGTGCACCGGCATTTGTCGTCCTTTATTTTTGTCTTCGTGATTACCGTAGCACTGGTTTATAAAATCCAAAAAGCGAAAGCCTCTCCAGAGTAGGATGCCACTTTCTCGGTATTGAGCGTAGATCAGATCGGTCGGTAACAGAGCCGCGGCCGAACCGATTTGCACGGCTTCTTCGCCGAAATTCGTCATGTAAAACGAAATACGCCCTTGACGTTGAGATTCGTATAAAATTAAATCCATGCTGTTTATCGATACCATGGTTTCGTACATTTTTACGAGTGTATCTGCATTTAAGTCTGATGAGTCGATGTTCGGTGGCTGGCCTGATAATGTATCATTCAGAACTGTGTATGTGGGTATAGTATGAGGATATGTATCGTTGATAAAAGATAATTGCTTGGTGTATACCAAGTTTGATTGGCTCTTGAATCCACGCAACGCGAGGCAGCGATTTGCTAATGCTGGATAATTTCGAATTACCTTTATTAGAGACATGTTTATTTATTTATTTGTATATTTTTCTCAAAAAGTATTCGTAAGATAATGAATTACTCGAAACGCATCGGCATTGAACAAAATCGCTATTAACTCTGAAATCTAATCTCAGGTAGTTTTACTATAGCTCTGCTTGACAATTTCGCTTTAGCTCGAACGTTACGTTCGTGTTAAATAAAAAATCTGAATCTTCAGTGGAATGCTTAATTGATTAATAAGACAGAAAGAAAAGTTAGTGTAGTTAGTTTAAATAAATAAGACTACTATCATTATTGAAAAAGTTTAAGCGTAAAAGTCAAGCAGGTGTTATTAAAAGTACAAATATTTACAGAAGGTATTTTCTCTACATATACAGAATGTTCTTTTTGATTTCTACACGCAATCGCACTTTTGCCTCAAATACCAATACTAAATAAAAACACCAAAAATTATACTGCTTATTATGAGAGAAAATATTTGATTTTTTTCTAAGTCTTTAATTTGCCAAAAATAATAATTGTCATGCAAGTTTCATGTAAATATCTAAAAGGTAAAAATTGAAAATTTTTCAAAAGCAACTGCAAGTCACTCGAGCTACGCCTGAAACTCCAAAACAAATGTTCTCGATTTAAATATTATGCAAAATGGCTGCCGGAAACTGTTCTCCGATGCCTCAAGCAAGCGCCACGCGTGATCTTGTTTTTAATTCAATTTTTTCGGAATCTCACGTTCGAACAGACATTTACTACAAATGTACGTTCTTAAATTAAGAATGTGAGATCAATGTAAGTTAAACACAATTGAAAGAGTCGAAGATAGAATATTATGCTGCAAAGCCAGATGTCTGATTGTCATGAATTACGTATACAAAAAGTAAACAGAGCGCCAGTTGCGTCACCGATTTTTTCCGGCAATCTAACTACTACGCGGGGGGCGCTCGCACACTTTTTAACTTTTCTAAATACTGGCAATACTTTAGTCTCGCTATATAATCAAAAAATAAATAAATAAATAAAAATAATGTACGAGAGGCACCAGCTTAAAGCTACAGAGTGTTAAAAGAACAATTTACAAAAAAGGCACGCCAACACAAATCGGCACTCACCGCCAAACACTTTGTTCCATACCGTGGCTCGCAATTTAAGTTTCTCTATACAATTCTCGAAACGCCGCAGAGCCACTTCACACTAAACGCACTTTTCGGCCCGGCAAATCAGACGAAAGAAGTAAGAAGCGATTGCAGCCAAATAAATCGGTATGAACTCGAGATAACCTTGCGCGCGCTACCGCTGCCACACATGGAATGCCGCATGTATAGGCCGGGGGGCCGCGGGGTGAGCGCATCGAAGCTTTGTTGCGGTTCATTACCGGCAGAGGCGCCAGTGGGTAACAGGGCCTCTACTTAAATTAATGAATGTTGTTGTTGTGACGATGTGACGTAGGTATGCTGACTCTTGTTATCTTTGTTTAACACGTAAACTTGGTGTAAGATTATGGTTAGGTTGGTAATGCGCATGCGCTGAAGACGGTGAGCGCGAGCGCCTGTTGATTTGAGCTCCACGTGGAGACGGGTGTCTATGGTGATCGAGCGAGTTGTTCACTTTTAACCGATTTTTTTAAAAGTATTTTGACAAACACTTTGTGCTTTTCTATATGGTGAATCGTTTTGACTGGAGCACTATAGATGGGTCATGGTAGTTTTCATACGCTTTATATAATTATTGAGCTCTGGCTAATGTTTGCTTTACTTCTTCCTATAGGCAATCATTTAAGTTTAATGTTTTCCTTATGTCTTTGATTTACAGTAATGCAAGATACTAGTTCTGGTTCTAGATTCACTGGTTATTAACTGTATTGAAATTTATCATAGGAAAATTCTTGCAGATGATTTGAGCTAGACAATAACTACAGCCCTCTGCACTCTCTATATCTCTGGTTTTCAGGTTCTTATAAAAGCTTCTTCAAGATCTTTGCTTTTCCGGATGATAAATAGCAAAGTAAGGAAAACTAAACTACAGGATTTTGGAGAAAAATATTCCACCCCGATCTCAACAAGTCAGCTAATCTTAGAAGACTAACCTACAATGGAAGGGAGCTTTCCATGCAGATCTAAGACAGACAACGAGCTTACAGGCTGCAAATCGAAGGTAAATTACCTTTCTGTTTAGGACACCGTCGAAATCTGACAGATACGCTGCGGCTCTGGCTCGCTGTCCTCGTCGGTCTCGCTGGCCCACGAGGACCGACGCTCTCGTCATATTTCCCCGTCGCTCTCGCCGAAACCCGGTCGACTCGAGACGCAGTCGTCCAGCACCTCCGTCACCTGTGGGTAGATGGGAGGCAATGCAAAAGTTTATAGATCGCTAAGTTGAGATACTATTTTCTTTTATTTTTTTAAAAAACTAAATGATTTTTTTTTAAATCTTTTTTTGTTTTAATATTGCGCTATTGAAATCAAGAAAAAATAATAGGTGTTTATTTATTGAAGATTAAAGTGTTTTTTTTTTATTTTAATGGGTATATATATTTGCATCGAAAGATAGAGACTTTTTAAGAAGTAGATAATCTGTACATCTATATTTATTCTGAAAACTTAAAATTTTAATCATAGAAAGGATGAAATTTCAACTGCACAGATTTATAAATATACGTAGTTGATAACTGAATGACAAAGATTGACCTATTTATAAATTTATTTCTTCTACTTCTTTTGCTTGATTTCCGACTGCCTTATGGTGTTAAACTAAACTAAACTCTTTCTAACCAATCTTCAATTTGAATATGATTTAAAACATTTTTCTCATAATATTTAAAGTAATTTTTTTTCAAGCTTCAAGCTTTAAAACACTTATTACAGTAGAAAAGGATTTAAAAAGTCAAAGCCTTAATAGATTTAAACTCTCAGGTTTAAATTATTATATGAAAATGTATTTTTTACTTTTAAAATTTGAATAAGTTGTGCATATCATTTAAAATTTTAGGATATTTAATAGTTTCTTTTAATAGTACGAGAGTTTTCAAAATATTTGAAAATTAAAATAAAATACCGTGCTTTTTAAGTTGGTTTATAAAATATTTATTTAAATGTTTTATTCAAACGACTATTTATTTATTTATTAAACTAATTCAAATTGTATTCGAAATATAATAGTAAAATATATCAAAAGGTTTAAAATAATGATTTTTCAATCTAATTACTTAACAGTAATAAATATAGAATTGCAATAATTATACTAATTTAGAAAATATTAGGACGGTTATTACCGATTTAAATTATTATTTTAAATTTGGAATAGTACAATTTTTAAATTTATAT
>JAPYZA010016791.1:0-14353 GCA_030522685.1 Eupelmus azureus
CACTGAATACGCTAGCTTAATTTTAAGCTAGAATAGCATTGCGATATCTCGGAAACTATTAGACGTAGCGAAGCCATCCAAACGGTATAATTTTTAGCTTGCAAAGCTCTAGAAGATGACCTAGTTCCGAATTCCGGGGGGGTAATTTTTAACCCCATTTTACAGCAATAATTTACTCAAAACTGTGAAAACTGATCGGAATATGGTTTTAATGATCGAGATAAGCAGAAATGCACTTCAATTACATTAAAATAATTAATTACCACTAAATATAATTTTTAACCACGCTCAGATATCGATTATTATCTTATTTAGTATTTAAATATTAGTTTAAAAAGTAGGTTAAAAATTATATTTACTGGTAATTAATTATTTGTATGTAATTGAAGTACATTTCTACTTACCTCGACCATTTAGACCCTATTTCGATCGGTATTCACTTTTTTGAGTATATTATTCCTATAAAATGGGGTTAAAAATTAACCTCCAGGAATTCGGAACTATGCCATCTTGTAGAGCCTTGCGAGCTAAAAATTATGCCGTTTGGATGACTTCGCTAGGTCTAATAGTTTTCGAGATATCGCAATGCTATTCTAGCTTAAAACTTAAGCTAGTGTGTTCAGTGTTAAAGGGTGTTAGGAACTGGCTATAAAGTATTTCTGTTGGTAATAAATTAGCTAAAAATGAGCTACAAATGTTGGCATATTTCTTTTTTGAGCACGCTAACTTGGCTACTGCAGCTTAATAGAGCCCATTTCCTTGATTTAATGACATTGATACAGAAAATTGGAAAGCCCGATTTATTTATTACTATGACGTGTAATCCGAATTGGGAAGAAATTACAAATAATGTAGGAGGAGATAAACAAGTTACAGATAGACCAGACATTTTTGTTAAGGTTTTTTATGAGTAAGTGAAAGAATTAAAAAAAGAAATAGTTAAAACATATTTTCGGAAAATTCATTAGGTTTTTCTAAAATTAAATATAATTATTTAATTTTTTTCTTACCAGTAAGACATAGTCGAGGAATTGGCAACTGTTCGGTATTGACTGGTTTAGAAGTTCTCAAAGTAAACATTCCTCTTCCAATTGGGAGTGCCATCGTTCGCGTACAGAGCGCGTGTAAAAATTTTTCTTGTTCTTCTATAAATTCGTGATCACTTACATCTGGTCTCTGAATTATCGCGATTTTACTAGGTTCAGAAGAATCTAATAATTTTCGAACTTCTCGAACTCTATGATCTGTGCTAAATCTTAAACGAAAAATCTGAAAATAAAATATAGTTCAATCACCTTTTTGATGCTCATCTGGGGTATGATTTTATTAAAATTTCTTTATACTCTTCTTAAATATTAAAAAAACCAAAACTATTTTTGTGAAGATTTTAAGTGTGCACTTAACTACACAAAAGTTTGTGTCAGCATATCAAAGAAATACATGTCTTTTATTTTTTTAGCGTATTATAACATATTACAATATCATTCTAATAAGTGCTGGACTCTTGGAATATCTTCCTTGTCAGTAGTCCGTAGAAAGCCTCAATTTTTGATTATTTATCTTTTACAATTTTATTTATTTTTATGATTATTACGTTATGCAACTTACAATGTAATCAAAATCCATGCCATCATTGCGTTCTGATTCCTCAAAATTACTGCAACTTTTGATCTGCTTATTTTGCACGTAATCTATATTACAATTTTCTGGTATTTTTCTTTCTAAAGCTGCGAGATCTTGTCGGTCAATAAGTTCATAACTTAGCAGCGGTGAATTATTAGGTGGTATTTCTCGACTCTGATAAATTATATTGCTGAAGATACAGTTTAGACCCAAGGGTAAATTATCCAATTCGTGCTTATTCATGCCTAAAATAGTCAAAACTTAGAGATATGAAACGATATATCAATGAAATGAAATCATATGCCTTAGATTTGTTCTTAAGCAGATTTTAGTGAATGTAATTGTATTATTATAAAGGTTTGAACTTATTGGAATAACGGTTTCGAAAAATTTCGTAAATGCAATAAATGGATTGTTTTAAGTAAATAATTTGCATCATTAGTTTATTAATATATACATGTTCTTTTTCGACTATCGCGCCTAAAGTTAGTTATTAAATTGATTTGCCAATATTTTTTATACCTTTGCATACAAAAAAAAACGCAAATAAATTCAATCACAATGCGAGCGATAATTGAAAAAGAAAATGGATTGTAATTAAATACTAATAAAAAATTGTATCAAATTTATTAATTACTCTACAATGCTATATAATTAGTAAATTACATTTACCTGTTTTATAGCATTGTATTATTATTTCTTGAATTGCTTCTTTTTCATTCTTTTCAGTACACTTTGCTTGATTAACATTATGGTGAATTCTTTTAAAAAAATGATCTAACTCAAAAACATTGTCATCCTTTTCATTATTCATCATCGTAAATAACTGAATTAAATTTTTGCTGGTTGGATTGACATGATTTAAATATGGGTAAGAAGAAACATTTGAAAACGTAAGTATGTGGTATAAAGTTTTAAATATATTTGGTGTATTAGATATAAAATTAGGTATTCCAGTTTTGTGAATGTCAACTTCATTTATTTGAAATTGTGTCTTATTTTTACTCAACAGTGGAAAATCAGAAAAATAATGCTGCTTATAAATATTTAAATTTAGATCCATACTTAGTTGGTACAATAATTTAGCTAACAAAAACAAATTTTCAGACATGTTAATCCTCAATTTTATCTCTTCATACAATAAATGTAAGGAAAATAAAATATAAGGTAAATAACTGGTATATGCAGAATGTGCGTTTGGTGTATTCACTTTAGTAGTTTCTGATTCTAAAGAAGGAAGTATATCTTCCTTGCTATTTTTATTGAATTTAGATAAACCAATAATATTAGAAAAGAAAACTTGATTTTGATTTGATATTTCTGAAGATTGTAAATAAAGCCAGTCATCGTTAGATCCATTGTTAATAGTCTTTTGTTTTTTGGATAAAATTGTTGGGCTACTGTGTTCAGATATTTGATCAAATTCATTTAACATATTTAAATGTAATTTGTTGACATCATATCCAAATAACGTAAATAAAGTAACTAAAAATAAATTCCATTCCTGATTTAAAGTCAAATCTTGAGGTCCTGGTGCATTTCTCGCAACATACCATTTAATTAGAAGCTGCATAGCCAAATCACGAGGTAAAATATTTTTTAAAGTTCGAAGGCACATTGAAACTGTAACAAAACATATTTAAATTATTTTTAAAACCAATATTTAAATTAATAGTATATTATGCAACTCGGGAATAAAGTCGTGGATTATTTACGCGGGTGAGTTTACTCAGCGAGCGAAGCGAGGGCAGTAAACACCCGAGGGAATTCTCGATTTTATTCCTGAGTTGCATATAATGTTTATTTCCGACTGAACTGTAAAAATAATTAAATTTTTGAAAAATTATGTTTTATTTTATTTTATATTCTTAAATATTTTTTTTTTCTTTTTCTTTTCTTCATACCATATTGACCCCGCTTGTAACAAGTGCAGCAGATACTATTTTGAGCAAACATATCATCTTCACTCGAAAGTATATTCTTATAATATTCACAATATGCTTCTACATGCATATATATAAAATTACATAACCCGAAGAACATAAAGGTATGATATTTTTCTCGGCCTAAACCGTTTATTCTCAATTTGACTTTGAATTGACCTTGACCATAACGTCTGGTTCCGAGATCAGACAACTTTTTTTTTGTGGGCCGGTGTAATTAGATTTCAAATTCTATTTTTTTAGATGTTAAGTGTCTCGAGTGAATCTGAATGATTTATTTAACCAGTACATAGAAGGACAGCACAGGCAAGATTATTATAACAATCTTCCAACGGATTTGGCTTCAGTATCGGTATCATCGAAGTGTCGTATGAATGTGGCATTTTTTAATTGAATAAAAAACAGTGGTTCGAAGATCTAACAATAGAGTAAAGTTATTAAAATTTATTTCATAAACTGATGTTTTATACTATAAAATAAAATTTTTTTTAGAGTTAGTTCTTGGACTGGTCAAAAAAATCCTTACGAGGTAGGAATTATGGGAAAGAAGGTTCATTGACTAACTAGGGAAGTATAGGTAAGCAAAATTAACTTATGAGTGCTTAAAATACAGGTATTTTTCTTTACATTTAGAAAGAATTTTAATTTTTTTTTAATTATGTCAGAAATTTAAAATAATAATTATTTTATTTTTAGTTTAAAGAAATTTTGTTAAAGAAAACTCATTTTTTGTACTTCGAATAAGAGAAAAGGGAACATTAAACGCTTAAATATTTTTCCACGACTTTGTTTGACATGATCTTTAGACGTCGTTTAGAAGTTAAATATCTTTTTATTATGGAAAAGCCACCCCTCGTAGAAAATTGACCAGATTCTGGGCAGAATTTCTGGTCAACAAACGTTAAAGTGACACTTATCTAGAAATTCTATTCAAAGGATTTCTAGAATTTTTCTAGAATTTCTAGATAAGTGTAATTTTAACATTTCTTGACCAGAAATTCTGCCCAGAATCTGGTCAATTTTCTACGAGGGACTAAATCGCCGTTTTTATAAGAAAAGTTGTTGAGCTTAAAAGGACGAATCTTATAGTGACCTACACTATAAACATTCGATCCAAAATATATCAGAACGGTTTATTTTCTACAAGGAAGAACTTTGTATCGAAAAATGGTACGTACAAAAGTTTTTAAGTATTTTAAGGGCACCGTTACCTACGCTACGGTGTGTTAAATAATTTCGGATAGTCGAATATTTCGTATACCTATACATCTCAATGTTTATAAAAAATTCCTGAAAAGTAAAATGTTTTAGAAAAAAGAAAAAATATATATCGTTTTAATTTATACGTAAAAATATTAAATTGTTTTTCACTATAGATTTCACTTTAGTCATTACATAAAGTCTTAAAAAAACCTTATTCATTTTTTAAGAAAATAATATAAGACAAGAAAAGTAAATAAGACAAGATTATTTGGTCATGAAATTATCTTCGAACTAGATCTGTTCAATTCTAGTTATAATAAAAAGTTTATGGTTAAAGAGCATCTTTAGCTCGAAATGCTATGCGCGTTTATGCGTTGCAAATCTTAATGTGGCATAAATTTTGAAGAGCCTAATGCAAATCTATATTACATTGTCTGAAAACACCTACCTTGTACTTTAAACTATAAGCTTACTGTTTTACCTTTAACTTTAACCTTTAACCAATTTTAACGTTTTCGTAAAAACATTTTTAAAAAAGAGTACTGTAAATATTTAAATTAAACTTCACATTAAATAAACAGTTAAAAGTACTTTATCAACAATTTATCGATGTATTAGCAAAATTTTATTAAAGTTCATATGATATTTTTAGAGTAATTGACTTTTTATCGATTAAATTTTTTATTCCTTTAACTTAAAAGTTATGTAGATGTAGTTTCGAAAATTTTGACATTCCACATAATAAAAAAATTTAAGAAATTAGGAGAAATGTTTACCAGTTTTTTTAAATTTCATAACATTGTTACATAATGTAACTGTTAATTGTAAATATATTTATACTTAAATTAATATAAATATAAAATCGAATACATACCTAAAGGCGATGCTTTAAAACTAGGTAAAGCCATTTTAACGTAGTTTGAATCCTTAAATTCCAAGATGAGTTTATTCGAAACTGCATCTTTTAAATGTATTGGATTTTCATCGATTAAATTATTATCGATTATGTTAAGATTAGTTGAGGTGCTACCAACTGGACTCAGTAGATGTAATCCTTCATCAAATCTAATATCTGGTGTTGAAGATTTACTTGGTGAAATTAGTGAACTTCGTCTAGGATATGGTGATAGTAATTCTCTTCCATAAAAATTTGATAATACATAGGTATTTTCCATAATATTTGGAACAATACTTGGAATATTTAATTTTCCAACAAGCATTTTTCCGGAATAAATAGATATACATCCATTCAATTCTAGTACTGCAATCATATTTAGCTTCTGAAATATTTAAAAATTTAAAAATTACATTTATAGTAGATATTTAACAATTCATATTTAAATTGGGGCAGGGTTCATTTAGTAGACCAAGCATGCATGATGTCTTGAAATAAATAGACTAATAAACATTTGTATTCCCACTTATAACTATTAGACGTGAATTTAATAGAATTTCAGTTGCTCAACACATAAAGATGCGACTGGAATTAAAATATCACAAATTGAATTTGCTCAAAAATTCGATTGAAATTAAAATATTAGTAGTGAACGTACTAATAATTTCAATTTTTGTATTTTAATAGTATGTATTTGTACTGTCGAATCTGCGAACTTTTTTCATTCTAAGTAATAAACATTGAATTCGATTATTCGGCATACCCGGTCTTCTAAATGAATTCCATCCTTTAAATTTGTATATTGTGGTAAAAAAGTGACACAATCTTTTTTATTTTTAACATTAAACTTCACAATTTGTTTGTAATTGTCAGGATTAAAATAAATATTTTCGATATGATAAACAGTTTATATCATGCGATTAATTCCAAAATCTAAACATTTTTAGTTAAATAAAACTTTAAATATTTACTACATTTTAGAGTTTTAGCAATGTAACTGTGGATGTGATATCACGAACATGGCGGTGCATATGGCGGCTAAGTGTAGGGCGGATGTACAGGCGGTATAGGCAAAATTGCGTTTTTTTACGTATTATTAATTAATTAGTGAATAAAATCGTCCAGAATTTTGTGCGTATTAATTTTGAAGTGCCTGGAACAAAATCCTACATTTGTTTTGGTGGGTCATTGTCAAGAAGCAGTAGAGAAACCAGAAATGAATTTGGAGCATCAGATGAATATTTATTTACATCATTTATGTATGTATTTTTTATTTACGTAAACAAAAATCAGCTGATATCAAAAATGACTTTTTTTTCGTGACAATGAACTACCAAAACAAATATAAGATTTTTTTCCAGGCACTACAAAATTAATACGCACAAAGTTCTGGGCGATTTTATTCACTAATTAATTAATAATATGCAGAAAACCGTGATTTTGCCTATACCGCCTGTATATTCGTCCTACACTCAACCGCCATTGTACCGCCATAATTGTGACGTTACATCGACGGTTACATTCCCAATATCTGCCGTCCAAAGTAAAAAAACCGTAAATGCAATGGAATGTATCTGCGGTTTTCTTATTTTGGACGGCAGATATGTTGAGTGTTTTCAAAACATATGCCAAAAACAAAATTTGGTAATATACATGCACCCCGTCACTAACGCTCACAATTATACACATACATACACATATACGGAAAGATAATTTTGCGTGAATTATGTTAATACAGATCACATGCAAATAAACAAATATATAAATTGAAATAATTATGTTTAAACTTACCGTCAAATTAATAGCATCTTTAGCTACTATTTCTGTTACCATCCCAAAAATAATTTGTTCTGGCCCATTAGACTTCTCCAGTTTAAGAAAACATAATCGTGACCGACTTGGTATCAAATAATAAAAATACATTTGACCTACTAGATCGTTTGTTAAAAATGCCTTTGAAGCACGTTCCGTATTAGAATCCCTGAAAATAATCGAATTTTTTTACTATAATAAATTTTATTGATGAAGAACGCGAATTATGCTATTCCATCTGCATTTGGGAAAAGGCTATTTACATTGTAATGTAGTATTTTTTCGGGTAGCAACATGTGGTTCCATCATAAGTGCCAACGTTTCGTGAACATTGCAGTTCACTTCTACAAGGCTGATCTCAGATTAATGTCTCGAGGTTCTTGTTCAGATTATATATCTTAGGCGATAACCATCTGTAAACCAATCAAGTGACGTCTAGTTTCTTAATTTGATTGGCCAGTCAAATTAAAAAACCGTGAGGGCGGAATGCCAAATGGGGTTCAGTGTGTATTCATTGTCTCTGTTGAAGTTACTTAGATGTTTGTTGATTTCTATTGTTTCCCTGTGTTTCCTTGGGTAGTATATTGTATTTTGCTGAATATGGTTGTTTTGTTCTGTGCTAATGTGTTGTTTGTCAACGGCGGAATTTTCAGGTTGGTATAAATGGGTGAGTCTCTCGTGTTCTTTGAAACTTTGACTCACCGGCCTCCCGTTTCGCCTATGTATACTTTATCACATGTACATGGTATTACAAATACTTCTGTTTCTTCCTGATAACTGGTCAATCAAATTAAGAACTGACCAATCAGAAGGCACCTCGGACCAATCAGCAACTAGACGTCACTCGATTGGTTCACCTAAGATATATAAAGTGAACAAGATCCTGAGACATTAGTATCATGTCAGCATTGAAGAAGTGAACTGCAATGTTCATAAAACATCAGCACTCTATGTCGTAACCACACGTTGCTACCCGAAAAAACACTACATCATGACTAATCAACGTAAAATCCCCAAAAAATTTATGCCTACTTATGTTGCCGCGTTGTATTTACATTAATTTGTAAATATATGACAATCCTATGATCATTTATATTAATATTGCTTTTTCAAATGAAATTAAAAGTAATTCTCAATAATCAAGATATTCATATTTTACGATTATGTCATTTTTTCGCCGAAAAAAGAATTCAAGTAAATTTATCAGCCTTTTCGAACCACTTACGCTTTTATTATAATTAGAGCACTAAGCGATGACCTTAACCCTTTCACGTACGCCCTACTTTTGAAAATTTTCGGGTTTTTTAAGAAAAGTTGTTCTAAAAACTTGAAAAAAAATTAATTTTAACATTCTAAACATCTATAGAGTTTGTGGTGACTCCATATAATATACTGCAGCGATCTCTTAAAGTTGGAGGACGAAAATGTCCCCAAGTGCGTGAAAGGGTTAATATAGACTCTTCAGTTAAGCACTAACTACCTTTCATTAGATACCTTGCCGGAAGATGTTCATACAGGAATTAAATTATTTAAAAATGACTAATTTGTTAAACAGATTGGCTATTCTATCTCGCAGTACAAATACCAACCAGAAGCGAGTTTGCTTTAGCCGTAATCACTTCTAAATCTCAATAAATTTTTATGATGTTCGAATAAATTTATTTATCGTAATTTTTGTCGAACGGCATAAAAACGGTTAAAAATTATACTTTAGGGATAGCTGAACAATATATAAATAACTTACTTAATTGTTCCCATGTTTTCTGTCCAGATTTGTTCCAAACATAATTCTGGAGATACTCCACCTTTTAATGAAAAGCCTGTATATCGATTGAAGTATCTATTACTGTAACTGGCACTACGTTCAGCTTGTCCCATCGATAATGCTAATAAATTTGGATGCGATTTATTATACTGTCCATAGTAACCCATGGAACAACTCATTGTCGATAATACTGGATTTGTTGGAGACTGACAGCGAGATATGGTTGCCATAGGACTATGCGATCGTGATAAATGTTGTGAAGATAAAGACATATTTGCAGAACAAGTAGTTGTGTACGATGTTGTTTTAGATCGGTATGGACTATCCAATGTTCCTAAAAAGTTCATTATAAAATGAAATTGAGAATTGATCTACGCCGAAACAGATGTTTAATTTTAAAAAATTAGTTCAAAATTCAACCAACTTTTCAGAGGTTTTAATAGCCTCCATCTTCAGAGCTTTATAATAATCAAATAAACGTCATTATGATATGATAAAACACAGCGAGCGTTTTAATTAAGTTTATTTGATTATTATAAAGCACTGAAGATGGAGGCTATTAAAACCTCCGAAACGTTGGCTGAATTTCGAATAAACTTTTTAAAATTAAAAATCTGGGTCGGCGTAGATCAATTCTCAATTAATCTCTATTACTATTTTTTTCATATTTAATTTTTTATATTTTAAAAAATATTGTCTATAATGTCAGTTTTATAAAATCAGAGAAATTCTGCATAATCGCCGTCGTCTTACATAAATAGTATAAAAATAAAATGCCGTAAAAAATTGAAAAATTTTAAATGTTAGAAATTAATGCTTAAATAATTTTGATTCGTAAAAATTAAAAATTATATATAGCAAATTATTTTTGTACCTGCACTTTCTAATTCAGTAAAGTAGTATAATTTTAATTATTACTGGTAAAAGAACGTATAAGAGAGAAAATAGCGATATCGATAGCGATATGATAATATTTTTTCAAACAGTTCTTAAAGTTTTGCAAATTATAAAAAATATAAATTTGAAATTAGTAAGTACTAATGAAATTACCTAAATTACTGTAGAACGTTTTACTAGTACTACTTTTTACGCCAACGGTAGTGCTGGGATGATTTAATGATGACGAGAAAATGGAATTGTAAATAAAAGAAGTATTGTCAGTGCTGGTATTTAGCAGTTGACACTCTTCACTCGTAGCCCTCCTTAATTTATAAATTGCATGTAATCTTGTTTTCGTATCGTATATTAAAGCAAATGAAGGCTCACTGCTGATGAAAATTATAGATAAACTTGCATCCCACAGTTGTAATGTGTTTCCTGTAAAAATAAATATTAATATTGCAAAATAATTTTAAATAAACTTTCTTGATTAGGTATGATCATTTTCTGTTGAAGCGTTGTCTTAATCTTAAAAAAGTTTTTACATTAGATCTTGTGTATAGATCCAGTTTCGTTTATCTAGTCTTCTCATAAAATTTTAATAATTGTTAGAAATTTTGATAAACTTTTCTCTAATATTATTGAAATAAATAATTATTATTTATCATGTTTTTACTATATATTTTCAATCTGTTGTGTTGTACAGGATAAAAACAGATTTTTTTCTATTTACAGTTCTTTAATAAAATGTCGAAATTCAAAAAAGAAAACTAAATTTTAAAATTTTCTTAACTTTCCTTTCAATTCACCTTGGGTAACAGCTTAACGTTACGCAAGCAGAACTTATATTTTAATGCTTATAAATAAATAATATAAATATAATGCTGTAAAAAAGTTTTCATATATATTTATAAATTTTATTAAGTTGAAAACTAAAGGAAAATGTTAATATAAATTTAGAGAAAAACAAAGAGAAAAAAACAAAACCATTAAGTAAAAGTTGCAGCAAACACAAGAATACATGTAATTTTTTTTATTTCCTACTTCATATTAAACATTTTTGTTAGTTTTCAAAGCTGAATACGATTTATGTATTATAATATAATAAAGTTCAATAAAGTTAATAAAATTTGTAAATATAAATGAAAATTTTAACATCTTTATATTTACATTATTTATATTTATTCGTGTGTAAGCAAAAAAAAAATAATAATAATAATCATTGCACTCGAATAAGTTCCAGGGATGTTGAAATTATTAACTACTAGTTTGCATGCTAGTTTTATTATGCACAAAATTAAGCCCTGGGAAATAAGTGAAAGGAATAAGGTCATAAGATATATTCTAGTTAATTTTCTGGAGAGCTAAGCAAATACTTAGATAGAAATAGAGATAGAAATTGTTAAAAAATAATGTGTATTGAATAATCCAAAGAAATACGGACTGGAGATTCTTTTACGTTACAAATTTCTTTATCGGCAATTTTATTTTGGTAATTAGTTTATCTGTGATTAGATTCTCGTAGTTGTTAGTCGTTGATCCTCGATAGAAAGTCACGATTAAGGTAGACAAATCCTAGCCCCAAAAAACAGGGAAACGACCAAAACAATTCGTAAAGACAAAAATGCGAGCGTCGCCCACAAGATAAGAATTTGTGGCGGACGTACAAATACTATGTATATATGCTCACATGTATTGATATATATTACAAATATAAAACAGTAAAGGAAATTATATTTATAATATTACCTTGCTTAATAAGAACTGGAGATATGTCATCTAAGGGATGAGCTAAAGAATATACGGTAGGTGAGTTTGTTTCTTCTGTGATTGACAAATTCTTTGATTTATCCAATAATCTAACTCTGCAAAAATTACATGGTAAGTCGTAGACGTACAAAATGCAAATTATTAATTTTTGTTTTTGTTCAGTAGACATTAAGGGGAAACAGTACAAAAAACGTTCCTTGTTTTATTAGTCTTAGCATTATTGATAATAATTAATTGTTGGTATACATTTTCAAATTTTTACGACCTGATACACAAAGACAATGTTCTTATCTATTGTTTAAATCAAGATTGAAGTGATTTATTGTTAAAAATAATATAATATAAATAATTAAAGTTAAGTTATAAATAATTAAAAGATAAGTTAAAAATTGAAGTCAAAAAACGAGAAAGCGGAAGCAATAATTTATCCCTAGATACATATATCTATGGACAAATTCTTTATGTCGTATATCTCGTTTTTTGACTTAAATTTTTAACAAAATTACTTCAACATTCAAATTATAAGTCAACGATGTTTTTCTAAAACATAATAACAGATACCTAGTCTTAAATCAATCAGCAAAATTGTATCAGTTATTAATAATATACGTAATTCCACGTGGCTTTACATCGTCAATGATTTAAAAACTTATATTGATTTTTCGGTCGCATGATTGTTAGCTCTAAAAGTTTATAAAATTTGACGACATAAAACCACGGGTTGTCATTTTTTTTTTTTTAATTAAAAGGTAACGTATCGTGTAATTGGCTTATGAAATTCTCGTTTTTTTTTTTTTTTAATTAAAAGGTAAGGCATCGTGTAATTGACTTATGAGATTCACATATACATATGTAAGAACCTGACCTAGCATCGATGTAAACAGTTTTTTTTTTGGTTATGCGTAGCTTTAAAGAGGGACGTATCTGTAAAACGTCCAAAACGTCAATATTTTTTCAATAAAGTAAATGGATAGTTCATGGTGAACAATTATGTATTCTTATTCAACTATACTACCAAACGAATAATAGAGTCTATCGTTCAATCAAATACAGTTCCATAAAAAATTAGGATAGCTATTTCAGAATCCACCAACAGAGGTAATGGCTAATTTTGTAAGTATTTTAGCCTAAAAAATTTTTTTTTCAATCAAAACAAAATTTTTGAAACAAGATATCTGACCTTTTTTTTATAAGTAATCGAATGACATTACCTTTATACCTAGAATATTTTATAGATTGTTACTTTTTAAAAACGTTATAGTATGGCTTCCCTGAATAAGTATTTTTGAAAAATACTTAAAAACAGTTAGAAAAATAGGATTTATTTTAATATTTCCTTAAATTAAAATGGAAGGTATCAATAACTTTAAATAACTTTAGTTTTCTTACAGCGTTAAAGTCTGTAATTCTTGTTTTTTTTTTTTGGATTTTGAAATCTTAAAACATTTCCCACAGACACACAGTATCTTAGACCAAAACAAAAATCTTTGATGTTTAATAAAATTTCTCTTTAATAAAATTTCTCTTTAATAAAATTTCTCAGAAATCTTTTTTTGTCTCGCTAAAAACTGTTAAGATTATTTTGTTTTGTCTTAAACATATTTTGCAGATCCTTGTTACTTAATACTTTTTAAAAATACCTAAGAAATTATGTTTAAATACCAGAATTTCATTCTGATACTACACTTAATAAATTTACAGAGATTATTGAAAATATATCAATGCTTAAGTCCATACCCGGGAGAAGAAGTTGGTTGAGAAGTTTTCTCTAACAAAATCCCATATTTTGTAGGCCATACAGTAGAAACCTGAAATCATTAAATATTAATATTTTTGAATAATTTTAAATTCTATAATAAATACTTTTAATGCTTTAAAATGTAACGTTTAAGATTTTAGTTTCTATGATTTAGTAATTTAAATTTGCTTCTCTTCTCATAATATAAATCACAAAAAGTAAAAGTAGGGGAGAGCGGGGCTAATTGACACATTATTAATATTTTTATTTTATTTATATCTGCCTCAGGAAATTAGATTTATGCCTGCAAATCATTATGTGTACTAACAACGCTACGACTTACCTACAGAGCATCAAATAAAACCTAATACTAATATTAAATAGTTCATTATGTATAACTGAACTTCAATCTGTGCGCGTCAACTAGCTCACCCCTACACAACTTGCGAACTTCCTTGGCCAGAACTTATCCCTATTTTCGTCAATCCCTATTTCTCTCTCTCTCTCTCTCTCTCTCTCTCTCTCTCTCTCCTCTCTCTATATCTATCTATCTATCATCTATCAGTAGTTATATGTCTGGTATAGCGAGTCATAACAAATGACGTCATCACTAGACTCTCTTATCTTTTGTTTATAAAAACAAAAGATAAGAGTCTAGTGATGACGTCATTGACTCGCCATACCAGACAAAAAAAAAATGTAAAATTTTTAAAATATAAAAAATG
>JAPYZA010016801.1:0-11076 GCA_030522685.1 Eupelmus azureus
CTTCAATATCCCCTATACCTATCCGCCAATTCTTTTGGCAAGACGCTCGCTCGCACTCAAAATGTATATTATTCAGAGCTTTCAAGTACACCCTAAAAATAGAAAATTTATTGGTCTGCTTTATCATGGCAACTCTCTCTCTCTCTATCTCTCTCTCTCTCTCTCATTGGCGATAAAGGAACAGGCGCATTTGCTTGCAAAGTGAAACTGGTCCTCTGCTTCGTTCACAACTACTTAAGTAAATCCTATAGATATACCGATTCGAAGGCGCAGCCAATTTTCTGTAACGCTAGAACTTCTCAACATCTCGCTAGACACTTGTCGATTAACCTTCATCATTGAAAAGTAGCGAGACTTCATATATCTATAGCAGATTCAGTGTCGCCCGAGGATCGTAGAAGACGAGGTGATCAAAAAAGGACGTCTTAAACTGTATCTGAATTGTATAAATCCCTTACGGTGACTTTAAGTTAGTGAACATTTTTCCGCTCCATTCGATTCACTCAGTTGCATCGACAGCTTCATCTACTTTATAGTCTTAAGATTCACTTAGATACTTTCCCTTTGATAGAGTTTATAAATTTTCTGGATTTTTCATTTCTAACTTTCCTTTTAAAATGTATGACTTTAGAATTTAAGCGATTATTTAAAATAAAACTTCTTCAATTTTTAAATATTTTAAAAAACGATCTTTAAAATTATATTGCAGATAAAATATACAATATCCGAGAGTGGATTCAACAGACTCCAAAAAATTTCGGTAGAAAAAATAAAAAGTATTAAAAAGTAATCTTCTTATTATTCCTAAGATAAATTTAAAAACTAATCTTTATAAAAGTTAAACGCATTCTAATTCTATATTTGTCCGGTACAGATCAACAGCTGGATGGGGCTCACTAACCTAGGCTATTGATCTTTCTGATTTTGGGACTACGAAATTGTAATAAATACTTATAACTTTTTCCCTCTACAAACTATACTATTTTTTGCCTTCTTACCTTTTCATTCTCATCGAGCAGCTCGTTTCTTCGGTTACTCTTTGGGACAGGGGATTTTCTTAACACGGTTATACTTTTCCGTGGATGAAAGCTCACGATATCCCAACCGCCGTTGGCGTGGCGCTGAATTTTTACTTTTCTAGCGCGCGAAATATCATCGAGAAAATATCCGCCTCACGCCGCCCTGACACCGATTCCCACGCTACAAAGCTCTCATAGATACTCAATAATGTTGCTCGTTCGCTTTACGCTTTTTTTCTTGCTTTATGTTGTTATTCGAGCAATAACGACGATACGCTCATATTGTCGTGAAGTACTCGGCCTTTGTGGCCTGACCTTTTCTACTGTAAATTTTGGAAATCATTGTTTTTTTTTATAATGTGGAATGGGAAGCGACAAATGGACTAATTTGCTACATCCGTTAAATAAAATTTCAAAAATTTTTAAAAATTGCTTACTATTTAGGATTTTTTAAAAATATTTTTAAGGAAAGTAAATAATGAAATAATTAAAATTATTCTTACTGTATGTTTCAGTAGAATTGAACGTGGCTATTTGAACCACAATATTTAGTATAGTGTAAGCAAAAATTATTACAGGAACATATTGATTTATAAAATTGTTAATTTTTCACGAAAAATAGCAAGAGCACAAAATGTCATGCACTAAATGAAGAGAATCAGTATTAAAAATGTTCTCTGTAACGTTGCATCAAACTTTGAATCTTTTCTTTAAAAAAAGCAACAATCAAAGAGACACACTCGAAATAACAATCGTACTTTTGCCCGTTTGATATCCGGAAAACTTTCGTTTTTCCATAACCTATTTTTCGAAGTATACGTACTCGAAAACTCGTCCCCGGTAACTTGTACGATAGCCCTTGTAAACGTCGAACCGACTCTCATATTTTGCGTTTGTGCAGTAGCGCTGCGGTAAGGACTCGATAGCCCCCGCGTGCGCTTCGCGAAACTCGATCTCTGCAAGCTCTCTACGACTGCGCTGCATGTATAAAGCTTGAAATTCCGATATTCGAAACTATATATAAATATATACCTATGTATAAGCATTCTGCAGTTTTCCACGTAATTTAATTTTCGTGCGTGCTTTTGCATCGCTGAATGTGTATTCGTAGTTGTTTCACCGATTGTGAAAGGGCAAGCATAAAAGAATTTTCATGTTTAGAGAGATCGATGAAAAAGACAAAATCATAATATATTAAAACGGAAAATTTATAATGAAAAAAATTATCATTTAAATCAATAAGTTTTTAATTTAAACAAATACATTTCATAAAATCAGATCTTGTAAATATAGTGCTACTAAGTAACCTTTCACTTCTAAAGAGTGAAAATTTTAATAGTAGATTATACAACTATATGTTACTTCAAAATGTATATTTATTAACCAAACCAAAAACATCTAAATAAGGAAATAATAAGGAGCGACAAATTTTAATTCCTTGTTTTTAAATATTCCGTCATAGATAAGAGACCCCAAACCATAAAAAAATACCTTCCAATTAACAGCTGGTGGTACAAACCAGTTTATGATACTTTTCCTCCCTACTCTCCAAGCGTACAGCAAGTTTATTTTTCCGAAAAAATACATGCCATAGCATGCTAAAGCAAAGTAAAATCTAGACGCACATACACAGCTCTCCTTGGCAAAAAATTCCTGGGCTTTTGCATAAACCACCCACTCACACATATTGCCCCGGCGAATGTCGCCGAGAAGCTCTTGCTGTATAAACTGGAAATCGAGGTCCAAGCGCGGGCGAAATGTACAACCGATTTTCTTTTATTTTGCGCTTTATAACGCGCAATGAAGATTAACGGGCACTATTGTGCGGTCCGGCCGTTAAAACTAAGCGAACGTACTATACTATAGTTCCTACAACGTGAAGAATACGCTGAACGACCTTAAATATATATAACACAGAGGCGCCGCTCCCGGATATTTCGTGCGGCCACGATATAAATTTTGCGAAGAGGCTAGCCGAAGCCGCCTCTCAAGAGCCCAAGCGGTACTTTAGGTGCCGTGGCGGCGACGCTTGCTGTCACGGCTGATGGAAATTTAGTAATTACGTGCTGCTGCGGACCACGGGATGACCGTTAGACGCGAGGCGATTTATAAAGTCGATTTGTCAGGGCCGAGAGGCAGCATCGAGACAAGCTCTGGAGACTCGCTAGCTGGACAGGTTGAAGGAAGATCGGTGGTCCAGCATATGAGTAAGTGAAATATGACCGATTGTAGGAGGTTTTAGAATTCGACAAAATGAAGTAGGAGCAGAGTAAATTACCAAGATAGATATTTTATTGCAGTTGCTAGTTTCTCAATCGTTGCTATTAAGAAAACTCGTTATGTCGTGTTACTAAATTCAAAGTGGATCACATAATATGAGAGCATTTGTATATTGAATATATCTTTATCTTAATTGATTTAATAAGCACGCCATAATTACTTCAACTAATCATAGATGTACAAAAGAAGTACATACTTAGTGAGAACTTATGTCGCATATTTTTTTTTTCATGAACCAATAAATAATTGAATCCAGCTTTATCAATTTTTCTTTTAATAGTTTTTTAATATTTTAGTTCTTATACGTATAATAATAATATTCAAGTTCTTTCAATTCAATACATTTTTAGTCATTTTTATTTAACGGTTTTATTCAGTGTGAACTAACTTATCGACTATGTTGAGGGGGTGGCAGCTCTAAAAAATATGCAAAATATAAAAAAAATTTATACAATATTGTAATTAGGTATATTCCGTAATAGTAGAAAAAATAAAAATAAAATAAATAAAATAATTTTATAATTCTTTATATTTAAAATTTTAAATAATTATTTCACATAGGAATGTTCTCCAATTTAGCGATTTTTTCATGAGCAATAAAATATATAATAAGTTAATAATTTAAAATTAACATTTTATATTGAAAAGTAAACTTTGTAATTGTTAACCGGATAAAAATTCACAGTCAACAAAATTACAAGCACCATCAGTGCAAATTCCCTTAAAAACCACTCATGATTTATTTTTGTTAATTAAAAATTCCAGGCTTTATAGTTATGTTTACCCCTCAAGCGTTTTACGTTTTCTTTTTCATTATTTCCCTGTCCATCCGTGCGCTCTCTCTCTCTCTTTCTCTCTTTCACCCTCTCTCTCCACCTCTGCCTCTCTCTCTCTCTCTCTCTCTCTCTCTCTCTCTCTCTCTCTCTCTCTCTCTCAGTTTTGCGCTTGAGAACGCGAGTGCGCGCAGGCTCTTTCCACGCAAGAGAGAAGAGAACTTGAGCGATAAAAATTCTTCTCGATTCTACTCCTGGGAGCACGCTCGACATTTTTTTCTGCCCTGCAGAAATTCGCCCGATTAATAATATTTAATGCGAGGACGTGCCGCTGAAAGGGAATTCATTAATATTAGTCTTCGACGCACTTGCTGCTTCCACGGCATTCGTATTGGTTTGCATATTCATTATATTACCTTTATTTTTTATTTCTTTGACTTTTATAGAAATTTAAAATTAATAAGGATTAAACTGGAAATATTGTTAATACTCGCGTTTAATTATCAAAATAAAAGGAAAATATATCATTCTATTTAATATGTGTTTTTTTCCCTTTCGCACTTGGACATTCCTTATTTTCACAATGCTTCCTCCTCTATTTCCCGCTGGTACTGCAATAAACTATAGTCTCTCTCATTTCAGCTATAATTGCAGAAAATTTCATTTTCCATGAACTTGGCGCACCCATCGACCGCGATCAAAAAAATCGCTCGATCACTGTACGCGTCGTGTTGTATGTAGCTGAAAAGGATTTTTTTGTGCTTTGATGGTTTTATAGTGCTTGGCTAATTGTAGACGATGCAGTTGCACGAGAACGCATTTTAGAGTTTATAGAGCCGAAGGCTGGTGCTTCTGACAGCGTAATAGGAAGTTTTGACGGAAAGATTGGTTTTATCCTGCACAGTTTTTGCCACGGTAATTAATTTTTTTCAAAGGTTGTATTTAGTTTTTTGATTATTGTATTTTAATAAATTTCACTGATGCAAGATGAAAATTCAAGTGTTATTAGAAAAAAAATTAAAATTCTCATATTTATTTTTTTTACTTATTTTATTTTCTGTACGTATATTATGTTATATTACGGACACATTAATAAAATTATTTTTTTTTAATAGAGTTAAATATACTACTACTAGTTTAATCTTAAAATAATTTATTTCATCTTCGAAAATAAATATCTATCGAAGTATTAATTGTATACGAAGAATGTTGTCTTGAGAAAACACATACACTCAAAGAAGACTTTGATACCTGAACGGCACGAAGTGCAAATACAAATGCATTCGGGATGTTTGTCCCATTGCCTAAAGACCTTTACCGCTGCCATGTATCTGTTGTATGAATGCATGCAACAATCGCCGTAGTCTAGTAATCTAAAATCACTCGGTATTGAGAACGATTTTTGAACGAGTCTTGCGAAAATGATATGTTGATCCCAAACAAATTCGGTATAATGAATGAGATATCTCAATTGTACGAATTTTTTCTTTGAGTAGTGCTTCATAATAGTTCATTATGTCTCTCTCTCTCTCTCTCTCTCTCTCTCTCTCTCTCTCTCTCTTTCTCTCTCTCTCTCTCTCTCTCTCTCTCTCTCTCTCTCTCTCTCTCTTTCTCTCTAATTGTAAGCAATATTTTAATTTTTTTTATAGTTATATAAATAAATGACGGCGTTCACCCTTCCGGTCGAGATATTTCGCGATCGCCAAGTGAACTGGAATAAACGACTGCAAGCACCGCCGACTTCGTGGCGCTCACTGAAATTCGACACGAACGAATTAACCGTACAATTTTAGGTACAACATGAGTCCAAAGAGGCTAAAGAGACAAGTGCAAAAGAAAAAAGAATCGAATGCTGATCGTGAGTTAGATTTTCTATTAATCCTGATGGCTAAACGGTATTTTGTTCGAGTTTTTTAGAGGGAGAGTCAGATTATATGGATGTTGTAAAAAATATATAATTTTAACTTTTGAATTTTAGCGAAACAATTTAAGAACTTTGTTTCTGTCACTGTTTCCTTTTAAATTAAGAACCTCTTTTTATCTAACCGTATTACCATTCTGGTAGACAGTAAACGAGCAATCTCGCTACTAACCGTCACAACCTTATTCATCTTTAAAGAAGGAATGTTACCAATTTAAAATTATACACATTCGCATTATATTTGAAACAAACTTTTTAAAAGTCAGCTATACTTCTCTAGTCCCGTATCAGCATCGCAACTGGATGAAACAAATTGCTCGGACGCTCTACGTCGAGATTAGTTTAGCATTTTATAAAATCATCCGATGCGCTTCTCGCGGTATAAAGCGAGCTTTAGCTCAGCGGTGTGTCGCGCTTTTTGCTTTTGGTCCTTTCTTTAGCTCGCGCCCGCTTATGCGCAAACGCAGCCTGCGGAAACTATTTTTAAGTTTCGCGGGAGGAGAATGTGCCCTTCCGAGAACTCTTCTGCACGCTCGGGTAATTACTCGCAAAAAGATACTGCCGCCGCCCTGCGCGGAGGGGATTCTTTGATTTATGTAGGGAGCTGCGAGTGATTGCAAGTTAAAGGAGAGGGAAGAGTTGATTTTGATTTATTGCGAATTCAATTTGACCGCGTGGAAATTGTGGTATGGTATTTTTAGAGTTTAAATATTTTTCAGCCACTGAAAGAGGGCGTGCGATAACTGTCCGCTGAAGTTAAAGTTCAGCCTGCAGAATTAATCTGACAGTATGAGGTATAAGTCTTATGAATCGAGTATCTGTGAAGTAAGAATAGAACGTGCACCTTCTCTTCAATCTTATTTATTCCTTTTGCTCTCTTGCTTCTCGCGTGCCTCGGTACTTCGTTCTGTCAAGTCATGTTTTCACGTACAGTATATTTATCATTCTGACTCTTAAAATTACCAAACAAAAGATGTTAAAGAGTATTATTTAGCGTTAAAAATCTTTATTGTAATCATTAGTGTCATGGTGAGACCGGTATAAATGTAATGGAATAACGATTTTCTCTCTCAAAAAGATCTCCAAGGAAAAAATACTTTATCGCATACAAGCCGATAGATGTTGGTATTTTTTTCTTTTTCACAAAATAAAATTTAAATTTATTTATTATACTGCATATAAGAAGTTAAAAGCAAAAGAGTCTTTCATACAATATAAAACTCAAAAAACTTTACATATAGTCTTCCGTAAGTAAATGTCTAAAAAGTAGCTTATGTACAAAATTATATTGTCAGATGAAAATTTAAATCAGCAGCTAGTTCACTTTAACAGCTACACAGTATGGCGATGAATATACTAACTTATACGAACAGCATCATTAATTATCTGTAAAGGCTCACACAAACCCCTGACAAGTTACCGTAAAAGTTGAGTTCCGTTACCTCTCTGTTATTATTGGTCAGTGTCAAGACTCTGCTTTTTTTAATATTATCCCATAAATAATACACCTTACTTGAACTTTTTTATAGGTTATAAAGTTACCTCGATAAGTATTCGTCATAATTTATGATATTTTCAAAGCAATTAAGACTAATTTAAAAGAAGCGAATAAATGAGACGTAAAAAGCTTTCGTTACCGGTACCAAAGTACATATATATATCAGATCCGATTATGTTCAGTACACGCAATAAGCATTGAACAAATAGAGTCCTAAATAAACTCTCAAACAATACTGACACCAGGCACATTAAGTGAACAAAGAAACTCTTAAAAAGCTAATTACCTCGCAGCTGCTACAGGTTAAGCAACTCTATTATGTAGCCAAAGCCGTAATACTTCCAGAAATTGATTCCAACACTGACGACAGATCGCGAAAAGTTAATGAAAGGCGCAAAGTTTAAATGTAGGTCCGATGGAGAGTGCCATAAAACGGTTTCTTGGATAAATGAGAAAAATAAAGTCGCGAGTAACAAAAATCTCAGGCTAAGGAGAAGGCTTACAAGAGTGCGCAGGCTTCCACCCGTAAGAAAAGTGTGCAAGGGTCTCAAAGAAGCGAAATAAACGAGACAAAGGAGAGGCGAGCGAGCGAGTAAAGTTTCCGGTCAGAATGTAATATCCTCACCAAGTGCTTCGGTGTACTTTCTGTCTCTTTGTATATATAACTCTCCCTCGAGCTGCACGTATAATCCGTCCAGTTTGCAGCAAGCCCTCACCGCCCTGAGGCCACATAATATCCTCTCTCTCTCTCTCTCTCTCTCTCTCTCTCTCTCTCTCTCTCACACACACACACACACACTCTTTCTCAGCGCGAAAGTGAACAGCTTTCACTGTTTATTAAGTTACACTGGCTGAGTAAGTACCACCGCCCGCCTTCTTCCGAAAAAAGAATAACATTTTTTGTATAGTATCAAAGATAGACAAGGATATATCTGATGTGACGATTCATTTCTGTCCCAGGATTTTGGTAGACGTACTAGTTAAGAACGACGACTTCTTTGAGTCAAAGGATTCGCACCGACTAGTAGAAAGCTCTTACGAGCTTGATACTATACTTCTGAGTAATTGGATACCAAAGTAAAACGTATATTATACTCGTGTGAGGAGGTTTCTAATTAAATCAGAAACCTTTATTCATTTATAAAAAAAATTATTAATTTTCATAATTTAATACCATGAATGTATCGATCACAATTCACATTTTTGAAATCTGTCTCAGATATTTAATCTTTCGGGATACAAAAAATGTGAAATTTTTTTTTATATTTAGCGAAAATGGTATAAAAAATAGTAACGAGAGAATGCTCTTGACTTTTTATCGAGCTGTAAAACCCACAAGAAAATCCATACCTTTACTCCTTTTCTCTTTTCCTTTCCATCAACAAAAAGGAAAATGCATTTAAATCAGATACTTTTTACTAAACCTACATTTTTTCTATACCCATATTCGATAAGCTGCATGCCAAACACTCACACGATAGCTAGCAAAAAATTAAGTTAAAATGTTGAGGTGAAAGATTATACTCTCTGGTTTTTAATCTCTCCTGAGCGATAATTGTTACTTATACATTGTGTGAATAAATAGTTAACTGCTGCAGTTGGAACCACTGTCGTTCGCGTTCGTAGAAGTTTAAGCCGCTCTCTAACAGCAAGTTTTGGCGCTTTCAAGGAATTTGAAACGATTAAAACTAGGTTCGCAATTTCCATTGCGCCCCTCTAACGTTACTCTTCAATGCAACGAACGGATATATATATATATATATATATATATCTACCTTCATATTTTCCTGCGCTCACGCATACATCCAGCGATAGAAAGCCCGATTGGAAGCGGCGGCAATTTACGAGGTAAACATACAAAAATTCGTTTCTCATACATTTCCCTCGTTACGTTTGACCGCGACGCGCGCGCATAACGAGCGATATAAGCTCGTAAATCCCGATGATAGAGGAGCGAGCCTCGAGGACACGATTTAGACTGTCGGGTTCAGGCCTTGACTACAACATCACGCTTGTTCTAGCAGCTGTTTCCGATGGAATGCTAACAACTCTACACCTTTCTTACGCACTAGAGCAGGCATGTTACAGACGCAGCTTCAGCTGCAGGGCCATAAGTCGGACCTGTCTCCTGTCCGGCGGCTCCTCTCTCTTTTTTTCCGCAGCCGCACAGTGGATCTCCACTTGTTACTCTGTCTGCTCGATGATGCACTGTACTCGATGTATGTATAGCTGCGTGCGCACCCATCGAACGCACTTGCCTATGACAATAGATCGAGCCGTGTATAACAGCGCCCGACAGACCGTATACACGCCGTAATGTACGCGCAAACACTTCATGTCAGATGCACGCGGACCCACTGGAATACAAATAACGTTACATTTATCGACCTTGAAAGCCTGCAGCTCTTTGTTCGCACTCTACGAGCCTATGGATAAGGGTGAAAATTTACGTGTTTTATTCGAGATGTTTGTGTGTGTCGGCGAGGCTCGTTCATATTACTACAGTTTGTGTAAATAAATATTTAACTTGAGCGTCAAATTGTAGATTATATTTTAATTGGATGATTTTAATACTCATTTTAATACTGATTTTAATAAAATTTGTCGCCGTTTAGAAAGACAGGTACGGTCTAAATTGATGAAAAAAAATTTTACGTCTGATAAAAAGGCAAGATTCAAAAGGCGAAATTTCCCAAAAACACTATAAGTACCTCTTTTCATAAATAATCTTAGAATAATGTATCTTTTGCTAAAGGAGTAATGATAAGAATTTTGAAAAAGAAATTAACCTAGTATTCACTTTAAAAATTAAGATACTCCATGTCAAAAACTTTTTGACGAAAGCCTGAGTTGCATTTTTCTTTGTAAAAATTATGTATAATATTTAGTGTTTATGCAAAAAATATTTGTTCAGTTTTTGGAAATTGTAAAGAATCTATAGCAACAAGTATTTTGAAACTACCTTCTAAAGCTTGTTTTTCGTAGATACTTGAAATCTTAAGCTTTGATGTTGTATGGTATATATACATTCAAGTTTATTTTACGGTGCATTTATCAAAGGCAGTTCGAAATAGAATATTAAAAGAAATATATTAATTAATAGAATCTTGACATTTCATATCTTCCATCTTCTAACTTATTTCAAAAGCTAAATTTTCTTGCTCCTACATACATTTATTTGAAATATGTCTCTTGATTTCTTCATACAATGATTTTTTTTCTATTGTATTATGTATTACAAAAGGAAAATGTTAATAGTGAGTTTAAAAATTTGCATTTATTCTATATTTAAATCGGTTTAAAACAGCAATATTTGTATTTAATTAATATAATAGATACGATAATATAATTAGCTCTGTAAATTCATATGTGTAAAATTTCTTGACATTTAATTACATTTTCGCCATTTTAATATGATTAAAACGTTTAACATAATAGTGATATATAATGTATAATACATTAGAATTAATATGTCTAGTTTCTAGAAAAACAATGTCTTGATTTGATCAAACTCCTATATAAATTCCTAAAATATTTTTGCCCCCCCCCCCCCTGCTGGCTCCAAGTTTCCTCTATATTCGCTAA
>JAPYZA010016812.1:0-10641 GCA_030522685.1 Eupelmus azureus
TGCATTTTTATCACTGTCTCATTAATTCATACTCTGATCTTCGTCAACTCTTTAAGAATGCAATTAAACGTGAACCCAACAAAACCAATTGAAATCCATCTATCCCCAATAGAAAAAACAAAAGAAAGCCAATAAGCAGCCTATAAAATCAGCAGCCCCGAAGGAGCCAGCCGCTTTACAAAGAGCTTCAAATTAACATTGGAATCGACTCGCCATCAACGGGGCGCAATCAATGCGGCGCCCCTATAAAAGCAAATCGCGCGAAATGAAATTACTTCCCAACACTGAACAAAATAAAAAAAAACTCGAGAGGCAAAATTCGACGAGAAAAAATCCAACGCACAAACAAGACTCCCCCACCGGTAGTGCATGCATATACGTCGATTTTATACGTGCAAGCTCTTAGGGCTCGCGCGGGAGAGGATTTCGCAAAGGATTTTCAATCATCCAGTTACATAGAGAAAGAGAGTCGGGGTGGGTGGATGCGTTTCCGCTTACGTTGAGTAGAGGCAGGAGCTCGGAGGGGGATGTATATAGACAGAACGCGGGCGTTTCTCGCGCGGAGCGGTAAACTTTATCTGTATCGACTATCGGATCAGAAACGAGCTCTCCTCGCTCGGGGCTGCTTGTTGTTTGTTTGACGCCAAGTTTATCGGTTCCTCAGCGATTTCGCCAAGTTGCCTGCTCGCGCGCGCGCGCCAGCACTTTCCTGCAGCTACGCGAGAGCGCAGCTTTCGGGCCACGACGTGTATATATATATATATATACATAGACCAAGGGAAGAAAGGAAAAAGAGAGGGACGAGGCGCATCTTTCTCTATACGCGGAAAGAGAGAGAGAGAGATCGGGCCACCCCCGCAGCGCCGAACCTGCGGAATTCCTTTGGGGAACTTTCCGATATTCATATCGCTCGCGCGCTCGCTCGCTACTACATCAAAAATTCCAAGCTCGCCGTTTCATAAAGGATTCGCCGGGCCATTTACGATATTATGTTTTTTCGAGGCAACGCGCGCGCTCGGCAAAATGAAAGCGCGCGCTCTCTCTGTATATATAGCCTTTCTACGATCCTTTTGCCGCGCGCGATCGTCTGTGTATATACGCGCTAAACAAAGCCCCGCCTGTGCGCGGCTCTGTGTAGGCGGTAGCGATTGCGTATTCGAGGCCGATCGTGACATTTGTTGATAATGAAAAACGCGAGCGGCGAGAGCTATGGATTGCTTCGCAGGCAAAGTGCCTTTTATCTGGGAGTACCGGGGGCTGGGAGAGATATACGAGTTATATTTCGCGCATTTATTGACCTACATTTTATTCAAATTGAATTTCGCCGATGCGAGAAGACGATCGGGATATACGAGCGTGCAGTTTTGCTTTTTTTCGTGGATGGTTCTGGAGAGCTGGTTGGGTATTTGCTGGTGATAAGGGAATTTCTACTGCGATTTAATTTTGATAAATTTTTTAGTTGGTTTTATTTTTCGAGGGAGGAGAGGGGTGGGGATGGTGTTGCTGTAACGACGATTTGATAAGCTGCGTGTTTTGCGACTTGGTTTTGCTATGGACATTTTGATTTATTCAATTTTCAAAATCTTTGTGAATGTTAGGATACTTATATTTTCTATACATTGTTGACAGTCAATTTTGTTATTTAAGAAAAATTTATTTTAAATCAGGTATATTAGAAAAATCACTTAAAATGTCCATAAAAACTTGGAAGAACTTTTCAAACGTTTATTTTGGTTGCATAAGTTAATTAGACTCAATTCTATGCATACAATTAGTGACCTTAAATTTATGTACTGTATCACAAAGAGAATATTTTGATAACAATTTCCTTGCAGCTCACTTTGCCAGGCTAATTTACATTGTATAATTATTTCTTACTTTTAATTAATTCTACACCGTCTGTCCTAATCTTGTTCAACACCAAAACTAAAAGTATCAAAACTTTCCTCCAAGAATATAAAACTACTTAATTAACTCCTTAAAAAAAACTTAAAACCTTTAACACCACCATCAAAACTAATCCCCCCTTAAAATTTAAAACAATCAATCCACAAAATTAAACACCATCCCAATCCCATAATTGCCTGCACCAACCTCGCACCCCATCCGCCAATCCTCAGCGTTCAAACATTAAGAATCGCCCGCTTAAAGCTTGTACACTCGAAGCTGCACGATTATTAATCCGCGCGTGCGGCGGGCCCCGGAAATACAAGGCTTGATCGTAATAATCGCAATATCAACAAGGAGTACTTGGGGAGGGGGGGGGGGCGGAGAGAGGCGCAAGCACACCGAGATTGCTCCGAGGCTGTGTTTGCGGTGCAAACGTCACGTTTCGGCGGCGGCGGCAGCTCATTAATTTCAATGGTCATCGAGCCGGGCCTCTGTTTGTCGATGCCCCACTCTTGAGCTCCGCGTGCACCTAAGTGCGCGCCTCGCCCTGTGAAAACTTGGCTATTTATTTATGCGGAGCTTGGTTTCTTGCTTTTTAAGGGGGGTGGGGGGGGGGAGGGTAATGGGAGGTGGTCGGTTTTTGCGGTGAGGTATATATGATGGTGCTTGGAGCTGCTGTTGTGATTCTTGCTGCGGAGCTCATCCCTGCGGTTGTGATTACATTGACGTGCACTTATGTTAATAACCTGTGGCTGTGTTTGCTCATGAATGAGATGTAATTCAGACTGTGTAAATTATGGTTGGATGGCGGGTTTAGTGGCGCTGCGGTGCGAGGCTTTATTTTTCAGTTGTAATTAGAAAATTGCTTTTGGGAAATTTCGAGTGAATTTTAGAAAATGCGTTGGGAGAATTATGATGGTTGTATAAACAACGATAACGATAACGATAACGTGATGTGTGTGTATAAAATTCAAATATTCAAAACTTACCTTTTTAGTAAATGATGTATGTTTACGAAAATATATGATCAAGTGCGAAATTAAAAATTCTTTATTTTTATTTTAATAAAAATATAATACTAATAATTTGTACAAAAATTTTATTGAAATGAAAATATTTTTAAAATATAAATAAATACTTGTAGTACGAGAAATGCAGAATATTCTCAGCAGTTAAGAATTTAGTTTTCATAAACTCGGAAAAAAATATTTAGAACGCAAGAAAATAAAACGGCAAATGGAAAATTGCAGGGTGAAAAAGAGGACAAACGTATCAGCCAGCCATTACATTAATATCTTTTTATTTAGCTATATATAATCATATGTATATTTTCGTCCAAATATCAGCAGGTCGTTACCTCTCGGCGCAATGTGTTTTCCAGCGGCTCGCTCGGACGACGTAATGGCGTATCTCTCGAGATCCGCCGTCCATCCACGATATATATATATATATATATATATATATATATATATATTTCGTTTTTCGCAGCGTCGTACAAGTGTATCTCGCTCGTCGATCGGCAAGCAGTAGACGTTCGCGACGTTTCGCTCGTCTCTATACAGCCTGCATTTCATATACGTCTCCCTTTTTATCTCGTTGCCCGTTTCTCGCTCTGCCTGTGTGATGTACATGTGTCTGTGTCTGTATATTGTGAATATGTGTTTTCGCCGTACTGTGTGCATCTCGTTCGCTTTGGGCTTACAAGTTATATAACATATTACATTGCCTTCGTAGTTTATATCTTTCATATACATCGTATTTTTCGTTTCCTTACTTTATATAGCTTTAATCATATTGTGAAATTTATCCTCTCCCCGTTTACGTCGACTTACGCCGTCTTCGCGTTATACAAACGTGCTTATATGTGTACGCCTCTGTGTTCGTCTGTTTCCCTTCTGTCTATGTATGGTTTGCGCGCTTGATTATTGTACAGTGTGCGAGGCGCCATTTTATATCATGTTTTCGTTGGATTTGCGGGATTGATACATTATTATTTTTGAATTCTTTTTTTTTTCAACTCGCCTCTCGCTTATTCATATTTTATACGCTTATTTACAACACGAGCTTCGCCGATTCTGCTTAATTTAGCGATATCGCAATTATACTCATCCTTCTCACGTTCTCTTAACACACAATCATCAACAATATATCAACAGTCATTAATCAACTTGCAATTATAAATGTCTGCAGTTCCTCTAGACGCCAGAAGAGACAATTTTCCACTAGACGGCTCACGCCCGGGCCATTTTCGACGCCAGCCACGCTCCAGACACTCCCGAAAGCTTCCCCCCCCCCCAGAGCTGTAATAACTCGAGTCGTGCGCTCGGCGAAAATAGCTCCCGGAGCCGAATATTCAATTCGTGAAAATGAAATCTAAGCCCTCGCGAGATCGAATTTGCGGAATAGAAAATAACGTCCTTACGCGAATGTCATATCGCTCGCTGCTGGTGTGCGGCTGTTCCCGGTCTAAAGATATTTGAGCGGGAGCTTTTTGAAGCGGTGTGGTAGGTCATTGTTTCGTTATCGTTTAGTCGGCTAATTTTATTAGTAAAATTACAAAAACTTGCAGCTGGAATATCTTTAGGTCGGGTGTGATTTCGCGCTTTCTCTTCGTTCGTTGGCTCTTTTTTTGGGTTACTTTTGGTATTTTTTTTACGCCTTTTCGTTTAAAAAATCCTAACTAGAAAATTAATCTAGCGGTTCCTACAGTGACACAGATTTTCCTATAGTTTGATTCCGTCTCTCGATTTTTTTTTTTTTATTTCTTATTTCAACTTTCTCCGTCGCCCATATATAAATCTTCAGTAAACACCTAAGTTCAACAATTCGACGCGAATTATCGCTTTATGAGTCGAGATATACTCCCTAAAGTTATGTCGTATTTTACACCATCTACACACGAATACGTATGCCAGCGCGACGTCGATTAGTCGAAAATTCATAGCTTCGTTTTCTTAATAAATTTTATAAAAAGCACGATCTTTTAAAACTCCTTTAATTAATAATGTAATTGTATTGAAGGAGTTTTTATAGATCAAAGTGTAAAAACTAGTAGAAACATTGATTAAAATATTTTATTTTCAACGTAAAACAAGAAGGGTAATTCTATGAATTTTCGAAAATTCGATACGACTTTTTAGCAGTACATGTTTACGTTAATTAGCCTTACTTATTACGCACTTTTTCGTCACCTGATTCTCGTCGTCGTTCTTGTCGTTAATGTTTATAGTTTATTAGTTACAAGTTTGGTTCCTAGTGTTTTTTTTTTTTTTTTTTTATTTTTCTATTTTTTTTTTTTTTAATTTTTTTTTTTTTTTTTTTTTTATTTTTTTTTTCTTCAGTCATATATTTTTAAACAAAGTATAAAACTTTCCATCAATTCGAACAAATTGAAATTCGTATAATACTTCGTGAATCCTTTCAATAGCGGAATTGTATTAAGTTTCACGTAGTTGATTGAAACTTAACAATGCATTTGATCCATTCACAGACACATTCGATACACTCAATAAAAATTGAAATATGCATATTAAAAGTGTTTAATTGACAACATTTACAACAATTTCCAATAAACACGATCCAACTGCCAACGTAATAATACTTTCCGTTTCTACTGATTCATTTTTCTCTACATATACTTATTCCAGATTGTTTTCAAAATTTCGAATAATCATCTATACATAAATTGCGAATTTTCAATTTCAACAAATTTTAATCTCATAGTAACAAAAAAGTACCTCTCAAAGACTCGCTAACAGAATAACAAGAAAACGACACTATCATTAAACCTATATTCAAAACTTCGGATCATTCTCCCACACCCACCCGACTACATGTCAACGTGCACCTAAAAATTTTTCCTCTCGCTGCCGATACATACAATAAGCCCCGAGTCACGCCGGAGTACAGTTGGTGTTCGCGTGCCGAGAAAGCAATTAGATTTTCAGAGTGAGAGAGAGAGAGAGAGAAGCGGCGGCGGCGGCGACGGCGACGGCAGTAGCAACAGGTGCTCGCTAATCCGCGATATGAAGTGCGGGGCTCCGAGCGGCGCGCAAGAAGAAAGCGGAGAAAAGTGAAAAGGAGAGGGGGGGGGGTGGGGGTCGCAGGGTGATAATGAAGCGCGCTGTGCATCGCGTTTATAATTGCGTTGCGAAAAGGAGGGGGGCTCGTCTGTGATGCGGCGCGTGCTGCGGCTTCTGGGGTTACCGTGTAGCTCGGGGGGATTGCTTCGTGCTTTTTGAGAATCGGGGGTGGGGCGCTGAAATGTGCATGACAACTGAAAAGCGAATTTTTCGGATCTGACTGAAGCTTGGTGTGTTTGTTTTCAATTTTTTTTTGATAAACTTTGTTTGTAAAAAAAATATAGGTTGTTAGGCATTTGTTTATTTTTTTTTACTGTTTTTAAATTTGTGATGATGTAAAGCCGAAATTTGCTTATAGAGTTCTGAAATTTATGATTATGGGATTTTCTGTAAAGAAACTGTGTTAATGAGAAGAATTTTTGATAGTTCTGACAGTAACTTTAGTTTTATAACGGGCTGCAATAAAAAAGCCAAATAAGAAATTGTCGGATCCAGTCAGATTACGTAGACAAATACACTTTTTGTACACAGCCGCATGAACGAATAAGTAATACTTTTTCGTCATCATTGATTGATAGTTGATAGAATGTAATTAGATATAAATTCAAAAACAAGTTAGTTAACTTTATAGTGATGAGTACTATCCGTTTCAATGAAATTAGTGACTGACAGCAAAAAAATGTTCGAAGTACTTGATTAAATATGGTAAAATTTTTTAATTTCGGTAATAAATTTTTAAAAACTTTTGAAATTTTCATTGAGGTTCACACGTTGCAAATGTCGTATTATTACTTTTACAGTAGCTATATGAGCAAAATTACATGTGGTGAAAAGTTTAAATGTAGAATTAATTTTGAATTAATTAATTTAGTGTTCTCACGGTACATAATCATTTTTGTAAATTAGATCAAAAAGCCAAAATGATAGTTATATGTTAGGTTAACTTTGATATGATATTTAAAACAAATAATTAAGATACCAAATATAAAAGAGCACATTTTCTTAGGCAATCAAATATTAAATAAATGGTCAACAAAGACAATGTCAATAACGTATTCGTATAATAAATTATTGGTTATTGAAATTATACCAGTCAATATAGAAGTATAGAATCAAAGTGATTTCAAAACTTTCTCAACGTTATAGAAGTATTGTTTATTTTTGAAAAGATTTATGACGGTTTGGCACGATAATGATTCGTTTTGTTTATCTTTTGGAGGTCAAAATTTGCATGGTAGCAGGCAATGAAAGCAATGCTTTTAATGTTACACTTTACTTTTTACAAGTACGAGAATGATATAATTTTTTTTAGCAGTGTGATGTGCGCTTTTGTCTATCCGTTATACATATGTTGATCTCCTAACTTTGCGACTTCATTGCGATAATAATTTATGTTTTACCGTTAATATTTATTTTCATTTATATACTTTAAAAATAAAAGCAAAAATAAAAAATATTTCGTAATAGTTATATCGTTTTTATTTTTCACTTTTTCAGTTCGTCCTTGAAAAAGTCTATGTACAATGGCGTTTATTCGCACCAACTAGTAAGTGCTCAAGGTTCTACTATACAAAATCAAAGAAATTTTAAAGAAAGGAATTAATACTTACAAAATGTTTGGTAATGTATCCGTGGCTTACAGGAATGACTATGTAACTCCTGCTTTCATGTTTATCGAGAAATACACTTATTTTTTAAAGTTGCATGAATCCAAAATGCAGAGATAATTGTTAATATTTTATCAACTATTGCAGTATCAAGTAGTATTTTTATCGAGGTAGTAAAGTTAGGCAATTTTTCTTTTTTCAATGAAAATCCACAAGATGTTCTTTTTATTGTGTCGCCTTTTCGGGCACAGAGAAGTCATATCATTATATTGTTTATGGTATTTGCCATTCATGATAAATTAAACATAGAAATGTAGTCAATCCACTATTAAAAATTCTTGATCTTATTATCCCTTATTTTTTGGAAACAAAAATTTTTCATGTATATAAGATTTGTAGTGTCATTTTTAAAGCTTTCTAGTTTTTGATTTATGAAAGTAAGATATTGAAATATTGAAATATATCGTTTACTTGATTTTGAAAAAAGGAGTAACGTTGTTTATTCCTGGAAGCTACAGATATATTCCTTTACTAGTAAGGACAAAAAGTTTACACGTTTGATTGATTGGGAAGCAAGCAAAACGTATTTATCATTATATTTTATATAATTATACTGTAACGTATTTTACGAAAGTTGTTTTCACTTGCATTAGCAGATAACACAAGTTAAAAATATGTTTCTCTGTCTTATAACTTAAAAAAGTATTAAGAATAAAGAACAAAACCCAACTACAACAGACAGCTTCCTTCCCAATCATCGTAGCGAGAAAGCCAACTACCCATCAATTCACCCCCAAACACACACCTCACCTCCATTCGTCGCATCTCTCACAACGGAATTCGGAAAAACCCCACTCCTAAAACCCAGAAAGACATACTTGAAAAGTCTGCGTAAAAACAATGTATACACATACGTCGCAGGCACTATATAGCAGAACCTAGCAGAGCGCCCACAAGCGGCCTCGCGACTTCTTTTTACACAAGTGCGTCCTTCTCCACTAGGCCTACGCGGCGTGCCGCGCCACCAGCGCCAGCAGCAGCAGGATGAAGCCGGCCGTCCTCAGCGAGCTCGCCGAGCTGCCCGCCGCGGCGGCCGCCGCGTTGCCTCTGGGCTGCAGGGTCGAGCCACTCTCGCGCAGCGAGCCCTGGTACACGTGGTTCAGCCGGTTGCTGTGCTCGCGCTCGTCCGCCGAGTTGTCGAACTCGTTGTCGCTGGCCCCGCCGTTCTGCTCGCTCTTGCGGTCTTGTAGCGCGATCTCTGCAACAGGTAATGAATCGGTGCTAAGGCTGGTTTAGCTCTTTCTGGATATAGTTGAGGTTTTCAGCGAGGGTGTAGGTGTTAGTGCGTAACTGGTTGTAGGTGTTGTTTTGGGTGATTTTAGAGTCCGTTATAAGGAAATTTTAGAATGTTTCGAATGTTATTTTAGAATTTGATACGTGATTTCTCGAGCAGAGAAAATTGTTTTATGTACAAATGAAAATTGGCAATGAAAGATTAGTAGAAGAATTTTTAGAAATAGTTTAAAATCTAATTTAATAATTTGATTAAAATATTACAGAATAATTTCCATTCCAGTAATTTAATTGCAGATTGTCGGAATATACAAATTTATCAGATATTAAATAAGTTTTATAGTTTTTTCTAAGATTTAAGAATAATTTAATTCTAAATCAATCGAGAATATATATTGTAAATATTATGGAATATACAAGAATCTTAACATTTTCGTTAATAGTATATTACAGACCTAAGGAAGAAAAATAAACGCTTCAAATTGCATGTTTACGTCGACAACTTACGTGCGATCTGAGGCTTACTTTATTTTCTACTATGGTACGCATACTATTTTTCATCATACCTGGACTGAAAATACCGTTTTTGGGCATGGGTATAGTGAAAAATTACGTTTATAAGTCATAAATAAATTAATAATGTTGAAACAGCGAATACGTGCAAAAGACCGCTACCAATTTGTTGGCAGTATATTCCTCAATAAATATATTTTGACAAAATCAAAAATATCTTGTTTGCACTGCTTTAGAAAAGTCATACGAAAACAACTACATTTTTTTATATAATATTCATATACATCAATAGTGTTTTATTATATATACAATCAAATTCACACACACGTTTACCCAAACTAAAGGGGCTTCGCCCTATTTGCGCTCTGCAAACTGGATGTTTATTACAATAAATATTGAAATTTTATATTCGAGAGTATCGTTAGGCTCAGTTTCAGAATTTTTAGAATTTTTAAAATCAATATAAATTCTGATGAATTCTAAAAAAGTAGAATGTATTCTGAACTCTTTCATATCATTTTTAAAACATAAAATGTTCCAGCACGAGCGTTCATTCGCAGAAGCATATCCTAGCATAAGGGCTTCCCGTAATACAGACGAATTACATAAAAATGTCTAAAAGTAATAAAAAAGAATAACGAAAAAAACTGTTAAACAACTAGAAATAAAGGAAAATTAGTTTAGAAAATATCGAAAAATAATGGAAAATGCGAGAAATTAACGAAATATTTTCCGAAATAACAAATTTCAGAGATAAAATGAGTTTTGGATACCCTTGTATTATTTGTTGCGTTAAATAAAGCAAAAAGATGCCCAAAAAAAGATTGAATAACCTAAAATATTATGAAATAACGAAAAAACAATGTCAAATTAATATAAACAATAAAAAAGTATGAAAAATAACGTAAATACTTTAATTAACGTAATGACAAAGAATAATACAAAATAAGCAGTTATTGCGAAATAACTTGTAAACAATGTTTTAATGAATTTAACGTAAAAATATTGAAATTCAAGGTAAAAAGTGAAAAAAAAATAACGTAAACCTCTATAAAATAACGTAGGGGATATAAAAGCCATCCAGGGGTGTTCTAAGTTCACCTCGAAGAAAAAAGTTTCATGTTGATAGGGAATAAGAAAAAATATTAGAAAATATCGTGAAAACGTTAAAGCTATAAACTCAAAATGAACTGTTCTCAAAATGTTCAAGGCTTGAACTTCAAGCCATTCGAAGAAATCGAGTTACTCGAAATAAT
>JAPYZA010016824.1:0-10864 GCA_030522685.1 Eupelmus azureus
TTTTTGTTTTGTTTTTGTAAAGTATGCAATAAAATTTTTTGTAAAGAAGTTGATATTTATATTAAAAAGTTTAATAATCATTCTTTTATTTCAATTCTTCTGAAGATAAAATTTCTTAAAATCAGAAAAACAAAAAAATTACTCTATTAAATTGCAATAGGCTTAATTTAAAAAATATTTTTTCAAATTATACTTTATCCTTAACGATGCCAATTAAACTGCCAACCCACACATTAATTATCCAATTCTAAACTCGTTCCCTCACCCTTTTTGGCTCTAATTACTCGCATCACCCACGCACACATCCACTCCGCAAAAAAATCCACCCGCAGGCTTCCCAACAAAAGAAATCCCCCTTTTTAAAAACATCACTTCTCATTCCCTCCCTTTCCCCCCCACAAAGTATATATATATACGGTCAAGAAAAGCAAAAGTCTCGCGCGCTCGAACGATTCACTGCCGCGCGACGCCGAGAAAACCATCCGCGCGCGTGCAGAGCGCGGAATTAGCCGAGCAGCGCGCCAAGCCCGTATAATGCGACTGCAACTCTCTCTCTCTTTTCCCTTCTCGCCATGACTTTTAGGTAGTACAACGACACAAAGCTCGGCGCGGTATTTTCATCCGGCGCGCAACCCCGCCGGGAGAGCTGGGCAAAAAGAGAGGCTGGGGAGTGCCTGAATGGAGAGGCTTTTCGCGGAATGGAGGGCTTTTTTTTGCTTTTGCCCGGCTGGGAGCGAAAAATTGGAAGTTTTATTTTGTTACGCAACAGGGCGGGTTGATATTAAAGTTTTGCAATTTTTTGCGGGGGATGGTTGAGGGTTGTTGTTGATGTTTCTTGCGGAGGTTGCGGATTTTGAAAAATTTAGTGTGAGTTTAATTAGTCGCGTGTGTATTGTGGCGTGGAATCAAAGTACTTTTAATCAAAGGATGTTGTGATTAAAGAAGTTTTTATTGTGTATGTTGAGATACTTTTTTGGTCGGTTCTGTTGAATGTCTATATTGAAAGCGCTGAAAAACAGAATAGAATTTCCCATATTTGTTACAGCAAACAGCAATGCATTTTTTGAATAAAAAAATTTTACTGAATTTGTAAAAATATTTGAAAGTAAAAGAATTCGTTGAAAATAACTGTACCTAGACATTGTTATGCAACCTTCACAGATAAATTAACTTTTTGAATCTAAAAAATATTTGATGTAATAAAACTAATTTGTCTGTATCGGGACAAACAGCGCGCGAAACGCCCGCATACTTTTCAAAATGCAGTGATAAAACTGAGACGGCAAAGTAAAGCGCACGCCTTTATAAAAGAAAAAAATAATCACGAAAAAGAAGCGTATAACGTAAACTCAAAAAAAGGGAAGCAAAGTGCAAAAAAAAGAATTCGGCGAGACAGCTAATTTCCTCTTCCTCCCCAACCGCACATTCCTAATATTACTTCACCCAGCACCACAGCCCCTCTTACATCTTTCCAAAAACCGCGATATTATACCTTTCCAGCAATAATCCGGTCCGTTCGGCTATAATTCTTCTTCCGCTATTGTCGCAGCGCTAGCTTCCGGTAGCTCAGCGCAAGCTCCCCACCCGCGGAGCTTCGTCTCTCTTCGAATCAAAACGTCATTAGGTCGATGCCTTTTGTGAGGCCTGGCTGCGGCTTTTCGATTTTTTTTTTTCAAGGTCCTTTATTGCCATTTTCGCCGGGAAGCCGCGCCCCGATGACAATGAGTCGCTTTTGGATTTGGAGACTGAAAATTTTCAGTCACGTTTCGGGAGCTGGTCGTTGAATTCATGAGATTATTTGGGAAGTAATAAATTTGGAGGATACAAATAGACGCGCCGGTTTTCATCGGAATGAAAAATTATCGATCGCCAGCCGCTGCAGCATTCGACATTGAAAGAGCGTTGAATAAAAGTTTGGAAAAATAAAAAATACTGGTGACCATAAATTTTTCTGATAAAAAGCACAAACATTCGTATCAATCCAATATTTTCAGATTTATATAAATCCCCAAAAAATCTCTTACCTCAAGCTTCCAAAATTCATCATACCAAGTTACGCAAACCTATTGTTAAACATAACCCTTTTCAAAGTTTCGTCGTCCATCTCCGCCAAGATTACGCGAGCAGCTAAAGCCATTGAAGCCTATTTTTAGGCGCAAAACAGTTACATAAAACACGTGTAAAGTCAAGCCCGCTAAGCATAATATTATTGCGCGCGGCCACCATTGCCCTCGCACTTTGGCCCTCGCGATATATTTTCGAGCCCGAGCGTTCGTTGAACCATCCGTCATCTTCGAGCTCGCCCGAGCTAATTAAAACCTCGGCTTGAAACTTGGCATAATTGAAAATACACATATACCAGGCTCTGCGTTGAGGTAATTGAAAATAGATCGCGCGCGAACGTTGGGTTAGTGGCTTGTAAAATTTGTGGAGCGAGGCAGGCGAAAATGACGACGCTGTGTTTTATATACGTCGAGCGCGGCGCCAAGTCGACGATCTTTCAACTTCGGGGGCTCGCTGAAGTGTTACGATGTTGAGGCGGCGTGAATCGCGATTTTTATGGGAGCTAACTGCGCGGAAGCTGTCTGATTGTTTTGATGACTGGTTGTTTGTGCGTTTGAGATGTGAGAGGGATTGCTTTTTCTTGAGAATTTTCTCTACTTTGTTACTTTATATTTTTAATTTACAGAACGAAAAAATGAAGCCCCAGCATACAGTCAATTTTTTTATTAGAAAAGTTAAACCTACAACAAAATTATTCCAACCACGCGCGAAACTAAATTCAAGAGGAACTAAAAACGTTCCTTCTATCCGCAATAAAAAAAAGAAATAATCCCAAGTACCAGCACAAGCGTCCCATCCGCAATCAGCGATTACAGCCATAAACTTCCGTCCCTATCCTAAGCCGCCTAAAACCGACATATGTGGGCCCTCTGGCGCGCGATTCTCCGCAGCGCTTCCAAATTCAAGGTAAAAACGCGTGCGCGCGTCGTGCACCTAAATAGAGCCCGGCTCTCTGCCCTCTCCGGGGATATAAAATTTCCAAGGCCCATCCGATCGCGCGCCCACTGGCGCACATATGTTGTGTGCTGGGCGATACGTGACGCTCTTGTATACCTGACCCCATAAAGTCGCTCCGGCAAATTACCGGCAATAAAAGGGTGAAGTGGAGGTGGGGAAATTCCCTGGTTTTGGTGTTTGTATTTTGAAGATTGGCGGGTGGGAGGTGGGGAGAAGGTGCTGGTTTTGGAGATTGTCGTTTTTGCGGGGGTGGCGGTTTTGAGAGGTTGGGTGGGGGAGTTTGCGGGAGGTGTTTCGAAGTGGGTATTGTTGATGGTGAGAGGACGATTTTGTGGTTTTGTTTCTTGGGATTTTTGAAAATGTAGAAGAAAAATGTTATTCGGGGGAGAGGCAGTAGTTTTAGAAAAATATGCGTTTCATCATTTTTTAAAATAAGTGCGGATGCAAGATTAAAAAAAGTTTTCAAAAATGTTAGTTAGAAGCAGAGATGTAACTACAAAAAATGTAGGCTTTTCGTTTTATTCCGAAAATGCATGCAGAAACAAGAGACAAAGTAGTCAACGTATAAAAAATATTTCTAAAAATAAAAATATCAAAACATTCTTTAATGAAAATAAAAAAGTATAATTTTTCATATAATAACAAACCAAAAAAGAAGAGTAAAAAAAACAGCTACTTTCAACGATTGTTAAAACAAAACGCGTCGACAATCTAAAAAAACACCCACCCACAATTTCGAAAAAGCAAACCACCGCACCGCACTCCAAAACGTCCCACTCCGCCGCAAAAAACCATTTTCTCCTCGCATTAAGCCCCTCGACCTGCTCCCGCTTTTTTCTCCCACCAACAAAAAGCAATCCGCGCATCGCGCAAGAAAACCGCGCTCCAAAGTAAAAAGCGCCTCGACACACAAGTGCAAATCGAGCGCTGAGACGAGTGTTTCTCCGGCTTGGTCCCGTCTGGCTGCTGCGAGCCTACTTTATGAGAAGCCTCCGAGTGATTTACGGGCCGATTCCGATCGTAAATTGCAGACGCACGCTCGTCGATGCTCATCTTGTGTGTATATGTTGCGCTTGTGTGCGCAGTGAAAGGGACGAGAGGTGAAAAAAAGGGTTTGGTAAATTGTCTCGCGGAGTGTGCAGAGGTGGTATTAAGCGGGACGGTTGGGTTTTAGGTGACGGTGGGGTACTGGTTGGGTTGGTGATTTGTTTCTGCGAGGCTTTTTGCCGATTAGTTATAGAGTAGTTTTTAGAGGTGATTTTTTTCTGACTGTAATGGTCTCAATGTGACTGACATAAATGTTTTTTCTGTTTTACAGGTGAGTTGTCGCGGAAGTCGTTTCTTCAATAATCGAACGTTCGCTTTACGTAAGTCTTACATACTTAAGATACACATATTTTATTGTCACGTACACTGGAATTAGCAGTTATTTTAAAGCAAAAATATTTCCGCAACAATCCCGAACGCAACCAAACCTCCAAACCTCCAATTGTCTCGCTGTCACCAAAAACCCTTAACCCTCCAATCTCCCCCGAAAATCTCGAATCGTTAAAACCGATTTCCATCTCCTTACGCCCGGCAGAAAAAAAATAAATCCTTCCAACATCTCGCCTTGCCGATATTCCGTACCGATAAGTCCCCGCTCTCTCGGAATAGCAACGCGCGTAACTTTCGGCTCGGACAAAAGGGACCCAAAGAGGGACCCCAGCCGAAGAATGCGGCGATCGTGCCGAGTGTACAAATATTTGTACTCTCCGAAAATTACACGCTCTCATTGCCGGGGGAGCTTTGGTATAAACAGGCGGTTCTTTTTATCGCGTGGCTTATTCTATTAAAGCTGCAGGTACGTGTGTGGAAGCGTATGGAGAATCGATTTTGGGCGTGAGTCTGGGTATGTTTCATCGAGTTGCGTTATCTGACATAGTGGGACGTGTGTCTCTTTGTTGGGTGAGTTATGTGGAGAGGAGGGATGGGGTTTTTTGGGAGTGTGGGTTTCTTTGGGGATGGGAGAGTGAGTTATGAGAGGCTTTTTTGATCGGGAGGGTGGGGATGGTTGGGGATGGATGTTTGTGTCGATTGAGATTTTGATGGGAAGTTTGAGAAAGTGAATATTTGAGTTTGTTCGGATGGAATTTGTAATTGGATGCGATGTTTTTTGTTGATTAGATAGCTTGGTTGTTATTGTACGCAGGCAGTTTATATAATCGATTTATCAAATAATAATTATGTGTCTATTCTCCTAAACAATATTTGCATAGAAATCATAAACAACATTACATTGTCACCTAGCTCATTCACAATCAACATTGAATGGCATCGCATTATCATAAACTACGCTCGTAATATTTACTTAATCTCGTCATTGCAACCTCATTAACTCAGAATCCTCGAACAAAGCCAACTCAATCAAAACTCTCGATCTCATCCCTTTATCCGTGGAACAATTGGAAGACCGAGAGGCAAGAGGACAGAAAGAGGAGGAAAGAAAAGATGAGAAGGTTGGAGAAGCAGCGGCGAGTCAGATTAGAGCTGCTCGTGGCTGGGATGCAGCGGAAACTATTCTTCTCGCCGCGCTTGCTTCCTATATTCTGCGCGACTTTCGCTCGCTCGTACACCTATTTGTTTTATATATGGGGGGATCCGCGTTGTGCGCTTGAACAATGGCGTGTACTTGATATTTTATAAGGCTGGTATTTATTATTATGTACGAAATATGCGTTGTGTAGTTTTTAGTTGTCGTGTTTGAGATATAAAATTAAAAGTAAAGAATTTAAATTATAAAAAATTTATATTAAAATAGAAGATTATAATAATAACGTCACGTATTATTTATTTCTTTTTACAAATTAAAAATATATTGAAATTTAAAAAATTTTTTTACAATTATTTTCAATTTTTGTAAAGGATTAAAAGGATCAAAAGATTTTCGTAAACGTCAAAAAATCCACAACTCACTACTCCAAACAATCCAATCCACCCTCCCCTCAGCCTCCCAAAATCACACACCCAGCAACTTCCCTCCTTCAATCCCCCTTAAAAAAAACTCTCACAGCTCCCACCTCGGCAACATGTCCAAAGCTCGCACAATGCCCGGCGCGAAATCCGAATAAAGCCGCGGAGGGAGGCTGAATATTTTTGAGCGCGCGGCTCGATAATGTGGCAACGCCTCGCGCCGGCACGTTTTAACGATCATTAGCCAGGCGGCGAGCTTCCGGGATTATGCGCGCGCGTAGCTGGGAATTTTAATGCGCTTATGGGATGGCAAGGGAAAAAAGAGAGGCTCGGTTAAAAGGACATCGACATTTTTTTCACCTTCCCGGCAACTCTTCGATTCGGAATCTTAAATTATTCCCACCTTGCGAGTGGCTAATTAAGGCGGTAGCGAATTTCGTCAACCGCGCGGCTATAAAGCAGAAATGAAATCAGCATCGGCCGGACAAAAACGAGCGTTTACACGCGAATTCGCGCATAAAAATCGTGAATTATAGATCGGGTCGCCGCGGCTCGGAAAACTGGATCGCCGCGGCTAAAATAATCGTCGGCGGCGATCTGCGAAAAATAGCCGTTTAATTTACCACGGCTAGCTCGCGTCGCGCCCGTTTCTCTCTCTCTCCCTCTGCAAACAAACATATAAATTACTCTCCTGAATACGCTCGTATGTATATCTTTTGCTTAAAGTTTCGCAACCACGGCGCAGCACAACATCCTCGTGATCCAGCCGTTAAAAGGCAGCGAAGAGCCCAGCCCTTGTGAAAACTGTCTCTGCTCTGCGTGAAAAGGTGCAAAGCACATTCGCACACATATATGTATGTGTATGCATGTGTGTGTGTGTGTGTGTGTGCATGTGCATGTGTATGCATATGTGTATATGTGTGTGTGCATGTGCATGTGTGTGTGTATATGTGTATATGTGTGTGTGTGTGTGTGTGTGTGTGTGTGTGTGTGTGTGTGTGTGTGTTGTGTGTGTATACAGTGTGCATTTTACAAGCCAGAGGGAGGCCTGTAATCTCACGGCGCGATCTCCCGCACTTTGTTAATGATTAAGTGTCCCATTGTGTTTAACGCGGCCGGCGAGCTGGGCACGTATAGTAATGCGCATGCGCGTAATGGATGCGAACGCGCGCGCCAAGTCGGCCGATAAGAGCCGCGTGAATTGAAAATCTGAGCTTGAGTTTCCAGGGGGGGATACAAATCACGGGTGGTGTTCTGGTTTGGGTTGCATTGTGCGCCTAGGTAGGTGCGATTTTGAGCGATGCGCGTAATTGATCTGAACTATATAGGCGGGAGTCGAGGTTTTCTCCAAGCTTGCGCATTGACAAATGGGTTTTTGTTGTTTGGTATTATCGCAAGCGGCCGTGTAGTGCCGAGCGATTGATACAGTCGATACGGGCCTGACTCGCGAGAACTAGTTTGTCGAGCCGAGGCTTATTTGTCCGAGGCGTCGTTGTGAATTTTGCAATTTAATACTGCTCCCCGCGCCATTGACACGTAATTTATTCAGCGCATTCCGTAGATCCAAACACCGCATTGTTCTCGAAAGATGGAAAAATATCGAATGCTTTTCAACGCGGGCCCCCGGAGTCATTCTCACCGCGTCATTCGGCCGCCGCTTAATCCCCAAAGATCATATTTGCTTAGCCTTCCACTGAAAAATCTCAAAGACAACACACATTAAAAACCCAGCCCCCCTGAAAAATCCCATAAATCCATCTCGCCTCACGCCCGAATCCAAACCAAAAAAAAAACTCTTCCGGCCACCCTATTTATTATTTCTCGTCGACCTTCTTCGTGACTCTCCTCCAGAGCGAGCTGAAAATCGGAAAACCTCCGGGAAGAATATAAGAGCCTAACCCAGCTTATACACAATACACATACCAATCCACATGAGAGCCAGCGATATACACACTTCTTGGCCGGGTCACGCTCTGCACCAGAGAGAGAGAGACACACACAGGGGGGGAAAGGATTCCAGGCTGGAAAAATGAGTAGCTGCTCCTTGGCAGCCGTCTCTCTCCCAGCTCTCTCGGGAAAAGTCAGGGCCTTCTTTTTTCTCCGTCCGCCAGACGACGAGCGTCGCGCCGATTATTTACGACGGCTTCCGCGTTGATGCGGGCGCCACCGGGGTAATGCCAGCTGCTCGTGTAGTAGCTGTGTACGCGGCGGCCCTCCGGAGATTGCGATCAAAACGATCCGACCTAGTTTGCCGCAAGTTCCGCGCCCGGCTGTGTGTCGCGCGCGGGCGGGTCGCCGGATTTTTTAACGTCTTTTGAATTGTCCTTTTCTTGACACGCTTTTGTTGACGCCAAGCGGCTATTTATCGCTATTTTTGGAGCTGTGAACGCGCGGCTTTTATGAAATTCACGATTTGGGGTATGGGAATGTATTGCGGGAACGGTTTCAGCGAGTGAATGAGCTGGGTCGGCTGCATTGAGCGAGGTGCTGGTTTTATTTCGGGCTGGATTTTTATCGCTTGGCTCTGAATTGAAAAATATGCTTCTATGTTATACTCCTATATATTATTCGTACTTTGTTGATTTATAGTGTATGAATATCATTTTATTCAGGAATAAACCTATAAGCTTCAGCAATGATATAATTCCACCGTATTGAAAACCGTCCCGACAGGCAGCTCTCAAAGCGTCCATCACCCACCCATGCAAACTAAATAAGCTATGAAATATAATATCGCACAAATCAGCATCACACAAACCTGTTGAAAAAGAGACCGTGTACACACACACATAAAGGCTGTGCGCATCCGGCTTATGCGGATGAATCCCACTTAACCCTTGGCGATTATGTAAAGCATTTTCACGGGTGGCCGCGCCTCATCGCTCTTTCATACGCCGACAAAAACTAATCTCGATAAACGCGCATGTATCCAGCTCTCGAATAATCCAACCATAATCGGAGCTATTGCGTTATCACCGCTATTGCAAAAATCGGCATTATAAAGACGGCTAATTAGCCTCTCGCTGAACAAATATGCGCATATATACGGCAGCGATCGAGCTCATTGCTTTATGCGGATTAGAACGTTTACGCGCGAAACGCTTTCTCTCCTGCCGGCTGTGTGCGGTTCTTATGCAGAAATGTGTATTGCCATTATTTTTTCTGGTCCGCGCGCCTCGGGAGAAAAGAACGAGGCCGCGCCGAGAACTTAAAAGGGTAATCTCATCGGAGGTAGCTCTCGCTTTTAACTGGATTCTGCGCGAGCCAAGCGCCGGCTGTAATAAGTAGACCATTGTTTTCTACCCCCTCGGAGGTTGCTTACGCGATCGCGGAGAAATATGAAGGTGTGTTGTAATGAGGCGGGTATCGAGTTTATTGGATTTTTGAATGAAAATTATTTTGTTTGAGGTTTTAGTGGATACTTTGTTGCATGAGATTTTTAAGAATTCTGGTTTATTTTAGATTTTAAAACTTTATTTTTAACGATGATCAGAGGTCTTAAATTTTTTTGTATACTGCAGATTGTTACAAAACGCCTTTTTAATTTTGGTCCAGCGCTAAAAAATCAAGAATTCTCCATCTTTCACCTGTAAACGGATCCAGTGGAGCATGAAAAATGAAAAAGAAAAATACTGTCCCGTATCATGTTACTGATTCCCAGAAGATGGACTTTCTTGAGCGAAAGGCAACTTGACGCCTAACTTTACCGGCTAAAACAAAGGCTTCCTCTCCGAGTTTTTGGCGACACTTGAGATTTTTTTCGGCGAACTCATCTCGCCCAGCCTCCCACGAGTATACTCACAGTTTCTCATATGGCCAACATGTCCTTGCATTATGGCAGCTCATTAGCATACAATAGCATTTTTCGAGCGTTCTAAATTTATTAGATAAGAAATCGGATTCCTCGTGATATTAAGAACTTATTTTTACAAGTAAATTATATCGAATGGAATACTTAACCGGAACCTTACGTCATTCCGGTAAAAATACCGGTCATTTTCCTTATACCATTTTCCACTCAAAAAACCATTTTCTCGAAGGATCGAGTTAATTCCCCGTAGGTAGAAAAAAACTACCCGGACGTTCCAGTAGCCAAAGCATCCCATGGACGAAGATTAATGCTTTCTTTTAAAGGCGTATATAGCGGGCTGGCTCGAAGCGTGTCAAAACAGAAGGAGCCCAAAGCCTGACGACGCTAATCCCATTAACTCCTCACCAAAAGCCTCAGGTCAGTTTTTCCGCTGTTTTTCTCACGGCTAAGACAAATTGCCGGGGATTGGGCTTTTTGTGTACGTCTTTATATTCACGATTAAACTAATCTGTTTTTCCACGATTCAATTAACATACTAATTTAGCTTTTGACATTGGACATATTGATTCGGGCCTGTTGAATTATTATTGAAAAGTAATGAATGAATGGGCATTTAAGATTCTTTGGTATATATAATAGGTCGGTTATTTATGATAAAACAGTGTTATTAAGATACTGCGTCTCAGCTATATTTAGTATTTTACGAAGGTCCGCGAGGTAAAAGCTCGTAAATTATTTTATTATCTAAGGAGTAAACATCTTCCCTATTAATAAAGAATATTACTGATATAAGTATAATTTATACAAACTCTCAATTACACCTGTTCTCATCCCCATATAATTAGTCGAGCCGCGCAGCCGGCAAACACTAATAAAGTACCAATCCAACATTATTAACCTTATCTTTACACCAACCCGATAAGAGCCACATGCACCTTAACATTCTCCCGCACTCAGCCCAATCACCTCGCAAAAACAAAATAAAATTTCCAGCAAACCCAATTCCGAAATATCCGCCGGTAAATATGCAAATCGCCGCGCTTAATCCGGCATAATACCAACACACACACACACACACAC
>JAPYZA010016838.1:0-10450 GCA_030522685.1 Eupelmus azureus
CAATTTATAAAAACGAAATAGGTTGTAGAATTTTTCTAAATAATAGAACGTTGACATTTTAACCTTTAGTGCCTATTAACTATGAATAATTAGATTTAAAATTTATTTGCAAAAAGAGATTGATATAATAATAAATAAGAAAAAAGGTGCGTATTTATACTATACGGTTAAAATGCTACTAAACTATTTGATACCAGTATGAAATTTTAGGTACTTACTCCTGATCAATAAAGAATTCTTTCCATTTTATACTTTTCCATCCAAAATATCAATTAATGCAAGGTAGAAAGAATAAAAATTAATATGGCCGACAATCGCGAAATTTGTAACGCATTCACTTTAATTTAAAGTGTAGAATGGAAGCTAATTTCTATTTTTCTATAATGATATTTTATTCTAATGAATCATTCATTTAAATCCTAAGCTAGAAAATTATTTTAATTTAGTTTACGCCGGATGAGTTTGAAACTACAAGGAAAATGATTTTTTATCTTTTAAGGCTTTCACGATTATTTTTTGTTAACATGTATTTATTGCTTTTATAAAATTATCGAACAAATGATTTTGTTTGGATTGTAAATGTCACAGTTTACGAAAAATAGATAAAAATTTTTACTCACATGGTAGAAGTCAAAGAACAGTTATTATTTTAGTTAATGAATAATATTAATGATAGTGATTTAGTATTTTTATTCTACTATATTAACATTTGAGATATTAATACTTCTACGATTTTATTTTTTTAGTACCCATTATCACGAATGTGGAAAATGAATTTAGAATGCAGTTTTTGTAATAACTATGTACGAATTTGTTGAATTCACGGATATTTAAAAAACATTACTAAACTGAGATTTAACTGAAGAAACCAATTACTAAGGATAAACAATAAAAACTGAAAATTGTATAAATTTAAATTTGTCTAAACATTAAAGCTCTATATTTAAAGTGAAGATTAGGAACATGTAAATGCGTAAAATCTTACCAGGCTGCAAACGTGGGATCGCTGTCGGTGATCACGCGAAATATGTACAGAAAGCATGTTAGCAGTTTAAAAAAGAGATTGGCCAGTCGTATCCTAAGACCTGAAACAGAAAGATTATAACAACAATTCAGTATTATCATTTAATCAAATGTCTCCTACCTCACCTTTCATATAAATAGCGAAAAACTTGCATATTTCATTTTTTACGTTAAAGTAAAACGAACCCATCGTAGAAACGTGAATGCTCATCACACATTATTTTTTGCATCACCCTCACCGCCGATGTAAAAACTTTAGCATACTTAAAAGTCACACAGAGACGATCAAACGGTTCCACAGGCATACATGGCTTTCCTTTGTATCATTTATCAAGCTTTGGCACGTTTGAAGCACAGTTTCTCACAATACTACTGCTATACACGTATTTCAAAATCGCAATAACGGCGATATTCACAATTGCCTAGGCGCAGACACGAGTTTTGAAACTTGCACGTGACTCTTCAGATTAAGCTTCTTATCCGTAAAATATTTCAACTTTAAAGATTTGAAAGAGCATACCAAGTAGAGCAAAAATTTTGATTTCATTTTAAAAATAGTTACGTTAAAAATCTTTTGATAATTGAAATATTTACTTTTCAAACGCTATTATAACATCAAACCAAACCGACGGCGGCGTATCATTGTCAAATTACAACTTGATGCAAAACACAACGGCTTACCCTTAACCAACAAACCGTTTTCTCACCCCCCTTGCACATTCAGCCGCCATCAACGTCCATATCAATTCGTCCCACACGCGCAGCAAGACAAAAGTGCCGAGCTTGCAAATGTTTGCCGGCCCGCGGTCGGGCGGCGACGCTGCGGTATCCGTTCACAAAGGGCCACCTCCGAAATCGCAAGGGCTGCCGCCGGTGTTTGAGCTTGCACCTCTCGAATTTCACTTTGGCAGTGGTGGCTCTAAGGCCGTTTATGGCTGCGGCTCTAGAGGACTCGCCATTGTCCTAGCTATTTGATCCGTGTCGTGTGTGTATATATATATATATGTGTGTGTATTCGAGGTTTGGTGTGCTGCTTGGATACGCTTCGTTTGCGTATTGGTCTAAGTATAGTGTATGAGTTTTTATTTTAGGTTTTTATTTGAGTTGATTTTGAATTACAGGCAGATCACTGGAGAATTAAGGGTGAGTGGTTGTTGTTACTAAATTGTTCGTTAATTATTGTGTTTACAATTTGATACAGGTTTTTTCTAATTTATTCTACCGACAATTGTGTGTCTTACATATTTTATTAACTTTATTTTTGACAAATTTATCTATGAAATTATGGATTTTTTAATTTTTCTATATACTTGTTTAAATAAAGATATTTTATTTAAATATTTCATTCTAAAATTATTAAATATTAAATCTAGTTTTATGCATTATTTCAAATAATAAAATTAACGAACGTAACATAATAAATATTTATAATATTAATGATGATAATGTTTTATTATTTTTGTAGGCATTCAAAATTTAGAATAGCTAATTTCTGCGTTGGCGCGATTTGACACCTTAATCTTGCACCGGCTTCGTATTTCACGTGCAAGCTTTCTATCTCCCGCAGAATTAACTTCTTCGACAACGTGACTGATAGGATACGTAGGGTATACAGTAAATATTTACCGAACATGTATTTTCTTGATTATTAATTTAAAATCCTTTATTTTAGGCTGTATGAACTTAAATATTACAGAAAAAATAATTCTCCAAAATTTATTGATTATTAGTCTCAAGATAATTGCGTAAATTTATTGAAATCATAACTTACTTCAACACGTACGTACGTATAGACGTGGTTTTTTTACATTTTTAACACATATATGTAATGTAATATATTATGAAAATCAACTAATCAATGAAAGTTAATGTATAAAAAGAATGAAAATTAATAATACTGTCGATCATCGGCTTGCAATGCTTTATTTTTAACAATATGAATCTTTTTAATATCTTTTAGAAAATTAAAAATCAATTACTAGTAACAAACATAAGATATACTACTTTTCGATACTTTACAATTAAATTTTATATAAAATATAGAATATCATCTACTGTGCGAAATTTACAAAATTATTGATTTGGATTTAAAATATTTCATTATTATTTTATATTTGAAATAATTATTACATAATTATCATTATGTTTTTATAATACTTCAAATACTTAAAATTATTGAGTTGAAAATATGCTACACGGTATCATACTAAAACAATTACTGCATACTCTCTTTAGTTATTTACAAAGTAATTGCAAAATAATAAATTAATTATAAAATAGGAAATAAAATACTTTTTCAATTAAAGAGAAAATAATGTTCATGTCAATATTAACAACTAAATTAAATGAAAAATTACCTAATAACGGGATAAAAATGAAATTTCATAATTAGGAAAATATAGTCGCGTTAGAAAATTCTCTCTTCCTCTTTCTTTCATGCGAAACAAATGCGTGAACAATCTAATTTTAATCCGCCGGAAAGAACACAATCAACCATTTGCACTGCATTTCGTGATCGCAGCGCGCCAAACTACGTAGACCGTAGTATCAGGCAACGGGCCAACATCCTTAATTATGATTTATCACTCTCTTTTCCCTCCCCTTAACTTGTTCGTCACGCTTAAAAAGCTCGCTGGCCTTGCGTTGCTTTCGTTAAATCCGTTCCAGTGCTCGAAACATAAGAACGATGGGATAGAAAAAAATTCGCGCGAAAACATGATACAAGGGATGACGGGGCAAGATAAATTCGCATGGGGCAAGCAAAATGTGAGCTTTCTTCTGCGTTTTGACTGTGTTACATAGTTTAGATTTTGGAAATTCAGATTGCTGGAAATATTTTAGGTTTAATAAGGGGAGTGTTACAGATTTGGATAAAGAATTTTGCTGAACTAGTTTATTTTATTTAGATGAAATAAAAATCCGATATAAAGTTATATTAATTACAAGTTGAACAATAAATATGCTATGAATTTTATCCGAATTAATACCTGATTTTTATAATACTGATTTTCTACTTACTGAAATCAAATTTTGAATTACTTAACATAACTTTAGATAAGGTTGATAAATTTAGCTTAATTAAAAATATTTTAAATTTCATAAATCTGTGAAAATTTTAATAAATTATGGATAATATAAATGAGGTACGACTAAAAGCTTTTAAAATGCTATTTTTGTCTGGTAAATTTCGTTAATTACGAACAAAATTATTATTTAACATTTTCACTGTGTAGTCATCATCTAGCATCTATCTTCTTAGAAAATTTAAGATCCTTTAAATTAAATTAAATACATTAATTACACAGATATTTAATACATTGATAACCAAACTGTTGATTCATGAACACGAAGCTTTTTAAAAATAAATTATTTATTTTAATTCCCGCATTCCATTAATCTCATACTTATAATTTCACATCATACAAAATTCAATAATTCAAACGAACGATCTCCCATCAAAACCAAAATATCCTCGACATTCCGAATATTTCACGTAAACACATCACGCATAAAATATGCTATCAGAAAAATAAAACCGTATATTCTCTCATCAAAAAAAAAAAAAAAAAAAAACGCTTTACAACCCACAGCACATCCCATCCCATTTATCCCGGCTCTCCGCGCACCCAAACACGTATATAAAATCGGCGCAGCATCCTCCGACACCTAGCTACACCGCACAAGATCAACGAACTCGCGGCGCGCAGCTGATCGATCGCGATTTTAGTGCCTTATCTACACAACGCTGGCGCGTCGTCACCGCGCGAGAGGTAAAAGGCGTCGCGCTCACGGCCACAATGGGTTTAGGGAGCCGAAAAACTTGATAACCTCGCCCGCCTTTTTCGCATCCTGAGCGCATTGTGTATATTGCTCGTACGTATATATATATATATATGTATGTAGGCGGCTTTGCCGGCTAGACGGAGTCTCGTGGGCATTTATCGGCGGGCGTTGTTTTATGAGCAAGATTATATGCGCGGGTATATATATGTATAGATAAAGAGCAGCTGTAGGAGGTACGGTGAAGTTATAGGTATGGACGAGGTCGTTGCGAGATTATGCCGGGGATTTCGGGAGGCATCGCGATCGTTAGGATGATTCCTTTTTTGGTTGAGGTTTCCCATTAGTTGCCGATGTCGATGTGGATGCTTTATGCGCTGCAAGTTCCGTGATGAGTTCAGGTGAAGAGCAAATTACGGCTTTTTTATGAAGTTATTGAGGATTGCTGTGACTAAGCATTAGACAATGTAATGTTTTGATTGATTTTAACAATGATTTTAGTATTTTTTTTTAATGTTAATGTGAATAGTAACGGTAGACAAATTACCGGCAAGGCGTTGTTTTAATATTATGTATAATAGAAGTTATTTTTTACAAATAATTGTCAAGAAGATAAAACATTTTACTTTAATATTATTACTAAAATATAGACAAAATACTTTATATATTCAGCTAAGAAATATTTCAATCTGTTATATTGAAAAATAAATTCGCAAAAATGCTTAAAGTAAAATTCCGAATAACTTTCTAACATTTTATTTCTATCTGATTTTAAAAATTTAATAACTTTTAAGTTATCGTGATATTTTTAATAGTAAATATTAATATTGTGTTGTTTTAACATTAGGTTAAAGGGAAAAAAACATTTTATCACATAAAATGCAGTAAAAAATTATTATACCTACATCTAACATAATTTATATACTATATACGTAACATAATTATTAATATTTAAACAATTTTTATGTGCAATAAAAGAATTCATAGGTGATTGGTCACCCAGTCATCATAAAAATAAATATTTATTGAGAAACCCCCCCCCCCCCAAAAAAAATGTCTAAAAGGCAGACAAACAATGTTTTAATATTTACATAAAAATTTTAAAATTTACTGTTAAATATAGACTATTTTTTAACTGAATAAATAATAACTTATTTCAATATTTTCTGTAAATTAAATAGTAATAACTTATTAAATAAAAAATCTTGACCCGACATAATTGGGTTTTTCGGGGAAAACACCCCAAAAATCTAGACCCGACCATAACAGATATAAGAATTTTACCCCAGAACCCGATTAAACACATTCAACAAATCATTTTTGTGTATACATTATTAATAAAAATTTAACGTTTTTAACATTTATAAAAAAGTAGATTATGTTAAAGTAAGACTGATCTAAGATTTAGATTCTGGGCATCGAAATAGATAGTCTAACTTTTTTTGTGTACTTATGTTACTAATAAAAAATTAACACAAACACAGACACATATAGCCTTAGACATTATACACGCACGTACACAAGCATCCACGCGCACACACACACAAGCACGCACACGGACTTACAAATATATTGGAATTCATCGAATACTAAAATTCCAAAACGTCGCCTTTGTAAAGTTTTCTCTTTAAAAAAACAAAACTGAAAGGATTAAGTAAAAACAGTAGTAACATTCATGAACTTTTTAAATAAAAGTAAACTCTTTGATCCAAAATTTTGTATCTCAAAATAATATTTGCATAGTATTTCTGAATTCAATTTTTTTATAATTTTTAAAATCGATTACGGCTCCAATTCGATGAGTTATCTTCTATGCTTATACGTTTATACTTTTCGAATTGGAGCTGTCGAAAATGTTCTAAATTAATTTCGAAGCGACAATGTTTAAATAGAATAAAAAGTCGCAAAGATAATTTAAATTAACCTCTATACAACAATATTTTGAATTTACTTGTAATTGTACATTAAGCTGCATTTACAGGATTTGATTAACTTTATTACTTGAAAATAAGTTATGTAATCTAAAGCAAGATTAAATCAGTTATTCTGTCTATTTATTGAAATTAAATGCTAAAAGACCAAATAGTTTTACTTTTATGAATAAAGTTTTTTCGGTCACTTGTACTGAGAAATAATTTCATAATATATTTTTAATAAATACGTGCCATTAAGTCATGAATATCAGATTTAAAAAAAAATTCATTTAGAATTATTTAAATGATGTTATTGTAAATATATAAATTGAAAGTTCACGATAATTCGACTAGGTATCTTTTAAAAATTTACAGTATTATTCTAATATCGTACTTTGCCCTAAGTGATGCATGGAAAACGCCCGCACATTATAAGTTTTTTTGATCTTCTTGATAAACAATTAGCGAGCATTTTCATAAAACGAAACGTCAAAAATTTTTCTGATTATACGCCGATCCTTTAACAACCTCCGCTCGTGCACTTTTCGCGATATGCACTTGGCAAAATGGTCACTTATTTGCAAGTTTTAATTATTTCAGTCAAGTAGCGAGATGCGCGGGCGCAAAATGAGATTTGTCATGAATTTAAAAAGTTCGCTTTCAAGCCGACTCTCACAATCTTACACGGAATTTTGCGCCTGCGCGCCAAGGAGGCGCGCTCGGAGGTAATTAACTTACTCGAGCGTTGGTTCTTGATGAAGTAGAGCTGAAGTCGTTCCTTGAATGTGTTCTCGTTCACGTAGTACTCGACGCGAACTCTGCAACAGAAAGCAGAAGGGGCCATCTTTCAATCTAGCTGCTGGTTCTCGTGTGTTACTTACGCTTAATTCGCTACTCCCTCTACTCATGAAAGTAGTTATTCTTTTTAATTTTGTTCACTTCTCTTTCTGAGAGTCGAGTATTTCGGGGAATTACTAAATTTTTTTTGGAATGGATGTGCTGAGTATGCATAATACCGTATTTTCTTTTTTTAGTCGACTAGAGGATTCTGCTTTGATGTATGCATTTGGAGCGCATTATAATTACGTAAGTATCAAAAAATAGGATGAAGATTTTGAGTAAGTTTTCATACTCTTGAATTTGAAATTAATTAGTTAATTTCGTTTTTTGAATATAGAGGAAGAGTACTTAACGTAAACAAAACAAATCTTTTGGCGAAAATAATTTAAACATACTCAGAACAAATTATTTATAATTTATATATTAGTTAGTGGAAAATTTTAATTGTCACGACTCGCAGAAAGAGAGAGTGTAAATATTTCTTTTAAATCTATATACTAATTTTCACTAACAGGCTACTTTAAAAAGTTTGCTATTTGAAAACTGAGTTTCCATTCGCAGTTAGTCTCCTGTCCATAATCTTTCGTACCCACGGGAAATTTGCTATAATTGGTTGAAATGAAGTTTTCGTGGTTATAGAATATTTGAGGTCACTGATCACGAATCTAAATTAATGTTGAGAACTGAATTTAAAATGATCAATCCTCTTACACGGTAAAGATAAAATGTTGGTTTTGTCATAAAAACTGTGAACTTTCTAAATGTAAAGCAGCCATATAAATATTACTATTTCAAGTTAGTAAAACATTTAACTTGTTCAAAGATAAAATATTCTATTGATCACTAATTTATTTTATTTACATATTTTGTTACCTTAAAACAATGATATATTCTCATATTTTTATACCAAGAAAGAAGATAGTAAATTACGTAGTACAACAAATTAGTTATATATTTAAATTACACCATCTCTACTACACATCAGTCTTGATAAATGCACAAAATAGTTTTTACAATATATCATCCACTAAACAATAAATTTATTATTTCCTCAAAGCCTTTTTTTACACCTTCATAAATCATATTATCTATAGCGTTGCCGAACAAGCTGCCCTACACAAAAGAAAGTCCTGGAGTTCAAACGAAAGCCATTCAGATTCCATGTCACGCATACACCTTCTGAAGGACAGAGACAGGACACCATAGCGATATAGCTAAACATCTTCCAAAAGCTTTTAAGAGGGCTACCTCGTGTATATGATTTTCCTTGGGAATCCAAATCGCGTGGATTTGCCCGTGCGCGTTCGCGCGCACACATGGAAATGTATACAAAGCAGAGCGTGAGCGAGCGAGCGACAGGCCCGATAAGCCCGCTGGGGGTGGTGCGGGCTTTTGATACCCGTAGCATGTGGAGGCTTCGAATTGAAAATATTGGAATTGCCTCTGTTTTCCGTTCACGGTGCGCGCCAGTCCCGAAAGAGCTCATGCGAATAAAGAAGATTTCAACCTCAAAGAGGGCTGAGGTATCTCACCTGTGTGCGTGTGTGCGCCTGTTTGTGTGGTCGTAAAAAGAGTATCTGGAGGAAGGATGGTTTTACAGTAGTATAGCTGTGTGTAGTGTTTTTCCATTGTTTTTATTGCGCGATGGAAATGGAAAATGATATGGAAATTTTGATTGTTAGATTGAGATCCGATGTTGTTTTTCGGTTTCCGAATCAAAAATATTTATGTTTTTTATCAATTATTCTGAAGTGTTGAAAGAGTATTTAAAAGTATTATTATTATGATTGGCTGAATTAAATGAATTTTTACATGGCTCGTAATGCTACTGTAGTTCAAATATTACTAGTATTCAAGAAGGGTTTTAATAAATGTTTTTTTATTTATAATAATTATCTCTACTTATCTCTTTATATATTTATTTTAATTATTATATTAAGAGGCGCAGTAGCGTCTCGAAGGCAAGTAGAAATCACAAATGTAGACGTAGCCACACATACATACACAATTATGCATATTTACAGACACATACATACACCTACACATATACACACATACACTCATATACGCACAAATTTTTCACACATTTACTTGCACATACATACACACATTTACACACACATTTACACGCAGGCTTAAACACATACTTACACACATATAAATACACACATATATACACGCACATACTTACACACACGCGTTTACACACACAGGCACTTACATATTTATACATACACATACACCACACACACACATGCATACACACGTACACATTTACACACGCACGTTTACACATACACACACACATACAAATACGCATACACCCACATATCTACACACTTACACTCACTCTCTTAACCAACCATACACTCACACACACACACTTACACACTCAAGTTTTCACAGGCATACTCTGACATTTACACACTTACATTTACATACACATACTTACACATACAGGCACACACAACATACACTCATACATACACACACTTACACATACATACACATACTTCATACACTTACACACACATTTCACATACGTTTACACTAGCGAGTATGATTATCGACGATTTCGCAAGAGAGAAGTGAGGGTAAAAACAGCTTCTCGTTCGTATATCTTTTAATTAACAAAATATCACATCCTTCGGGTACCGGCTTGGAATGAAAACTTTCAGCGATACTCTTTGATCAAAATCCATTTATATTCAATGTTTCCACCTCACACTTCCTTATCATTCTGTAAATTTTCTTTTCCAATCTCATAAGCTCCACTCTTTCCTTACAACTATTCAATACACCATACATTCAAAAAACTTTCCCTTCTTAATTAGCAAACGGTGCATCGCTTTTACAACCACTCCGTATTTCACTTTCGTCTCGCAAAGTCATGT